>JAOBYF010786423.1:0-14024 GCA_025403605.1 Parazoanthus darwini
TTAATCTTTATTACGTTTCAAATAGCAAAGCTAATCCTGAAACTGCTCAGATGTTGGCGTAATTAGCGGTTTTGTTTGATTATTGTATATCAGGAATAAAACGAGGCCCAGAATACTCCTTTAAGGGACTCCTGATCTGACATCTGATCACTGTGAAAGTGTTCTCCTTACGACTGCTTTTTGCTTTTCTGCAAAAAAGATAGCTTTCGAACCATCTTAGTGATTTCACTTTTATGCCATAAATTTTCAGTTTTGTTTGAAGTCGTTTGTGACAAACTGAATCAAAAGCTTTAGCACAATTCAGGTAAATGATGTTCGTTTCTAAACTCTTGCCCAGCCGAGAACCAATTTCATGGAAAACCTGGAGTAGCTGCGAAACGCAGGATTTTCTTTTCTGAAAAACGTTTTGTTGTTCAAACAAAGCGTCCAAAACATGAAAAATTACACAAGTTGCAACGCAACGTTATCTTTCTTGTAAATTTGATTAGTTTTTTCACATTTCCATTGTGAAAAAAACACGAACGGTTTCTCAATCCAAAGTTTATAAAGGCAGTAATCGATGGAGCTAACGAAGAAACACTTTCTCTCAGACCGACGGTGGGCAGTTGGTCAGTTCCGGCCGCTTTATTGGTATTCAAGGCGGTTAAGAGTGTAAATACTTTATCGGTTGTCACTTGGATGTCCTCTAGAGACTTGTTTGTTCAAGGGTGACCAGAATATGTATGATCAGCTTCACAGTTAGAGACTGTATACAGACTGAAAGAAATCACTGAAAGCTTCGGCGCGTGCGCGATCCTCTGAGAGCCTGGTCTTTGTAGAATACTTTGTAGGGTACGGACTTCTTTTGTTACTGAACGAGAAATTCGACAAGAAACGTTTGGTTTTTGTGTGGAACTTCGCTGGCTATATCGGTGGTGCATTTTCTTCTTTCGACACAAGACCAAGTCTTTAGTCGTTGCTTCAATTTGCGGAATCTTTCTTTGTTTTCTAAGCTCGGGGTTTTCTTTATACGCCTCCACAATGCTTTCTTTTTGTGTATGGCCTTGGCCAAATTTCCTTTTGTCCATGGTGGTCTGTTGTTCTTTGTGCACGAACCTTTTCAATGAAGGTGTTTATAGAACCAAATACCAGGTCACACCAAAATTCCAATAGATTGTCAAAATCTTCTTGATTAGCAGTTATATAATCTAAATTCTTGCATAATGGCAATAGTACTAAAATTCATTTAGGGACACAAAATCATCAATTTTAAAGTCGTAACGATACTAACGATTTGATTTCTTGAAGAGTGGGGAGACTGCGGCATCGAAAAAAACAGGATAACGGTCACAAGGATTGTAATATGGTTTATCAACCATAATCTAAAATGTTTTCTCCTGAAGTAGGAAAATGAACCATTTGGTACATGTAGTAATCCATTAGCAGGTTTGCAAAGGTTTGTTCTTCGTTTCTTAAGGAGTTAGTGAAGCCCGATCCATCCTCCCATTTTATACCAGGTTATTTAAAATCTCCCGAAAGTAATACTGAATAGTACTTGCTGAATTGCAGCGACTTTAGCAGAACGACATATTTGGAGATGAATTCTCTATCATTTGGACGGCGCTAGCAGTTTATCACAAGAATTTTTCGATTATTTCGTAAACGGTCAATTTCGACCACTGTTACTTCAAGGCCATCGGAATGTCTTGGGATACTTAAGTGTGCAGAGCATTTTGCTCACCAACCCTGTGGATTCGATCGTGACTGATAAAGTTGTAGCCCTAAGGCACGATTTTACCATCAGTAAGGGATTCGTTCAGCCAAGTCTCCGTTAGGCATACAATGTCCAGATCAAAGCCACAGGCGATGTCCTGTAAGTTTCTCAATTTGGTTTCATACTGATTACCGTTTGGATCGGAAACGGCTTTCACACTTCTTGAATTTTGCGGGAAGCCGCGCAAAGTTCGCTTTGCCATTTTAGTTTTCTGGTGAGTAATATCATCATCAGTCCCAAGATTAGTTTCAAAACCAAATCACCCATTAATGGCTGGAATGTGGCTGTTGTGTTTGTATAATAAACACAGGGGCATATTTGTCACGTGACCTCGAAAGTCATCAATGAAGGCGAGCTTAATTGTGCGAATGGTGACAGGAACGCGAAATACTCTGTAGCGAGATATAGACAACAACAGTCTTTGTTCGAAAATCCAGTTCCATTGTCCGCTGAGAGAATGGCCATGCCTTGGTACGTTGAATACAGTGTGGATGACGAAAGGGAAAATATAATTGTAGGAGCGAATGTAGAACTCCCAGTAATACGAAACCTTCCAGTGGGAGAGTGGATGGTTAGGAGTTACTTGTGTTGATCAGTTCTGCCAAACGGAAATGCAGGAAGGCAAATCAACAGAAAATAGTGCAGCAAAAAACTACCGTGATACGAAAGCTAATCTTCTATGGCCAAAACAGTATAATAAAAATTTCCAATGACAACTCCCGTAAGGAGCTTTTCAGTGCCATGATACACACAACAATCGGAAGGGTCAAAAGCCCCAATTGACAGGAAGGGTGGCCTAAGGGTTATATACACCAGCGTGACCGGCGGGCAGAGGACTCGAGTTCGGGACCTCCGAGTCACCGTTACGAGTCAGCACTTTAAACCGCTCGGCCATGCTGCCTTCTTCTGAATGATAACAATAATAATAGAAAAAATAACAATAATAACAAAAATAATAATAATAGTAATACAAGTGATAGTTATATCAACATCAGTGGTAATAATAACAGTTTCAGTGTCAGTTTGTGTTTACTTTCTTATCTCATAACAGAGCACGCACGGTAACGTTAGCAAATACAAATACAAACCCTTGAAAGCATATGGAACTTCAACAAAAAACTAAAATATGAAAAACTAAAAGAACAAATTAAAAAGGTAAACCATCAGCTGCCGGTCTGACCTCATCAGCTTGTGTCCAGGGCCTCCCCGGTGATCTAATCCGTCTGACAAAAAGAGCCTGGAACTTGTGACGTAGGTACGAGACGAGGTTAACTGCCTGAAAACACGAGCAAGGAAAATATAAAATTTGTCGTGCGAACGATAAAGGTTTGATTAGAGATAAAGACAGCAAGCTACACCGTGTAGCGTTTAAGTCAAAAACCAAAAAAAAATAAACGAGTTGTGTTGCAAGTCCCCGTTAGCAATACTGGGGAGTGTACAAGGTTATGATTCAATAGCCATCAAAACAGCTGTTAAAAAAGTGATGATAACTCGGATCATTTTTCCTTTTACACATTTTCCCCTAGATGGTAACGATTTTTTCCAATAGTGAGTGAACGCTAGGAATAGTAGTAGTAGTAGTAGTAGTAGTAGTAGTAGTAGTATTAGTAGTATGTCGTATTATTATTATTATTATTAGTAGTAGTAGTAGTAGTAGTAGTAGTAGTAAGACTAAGCTGTTGTTTTTATGAACTGAAGCACCCCAATAATCGAGTTCACACCTCTATACTCCCGGTTAGAGATATCCATTCATCAACCTTGAGTCCAGCCTGGTTGTTCTCAGTCCCTTCTCCGTTGTTCTCCTCCTCACTGTCACTGCTAATTACGTTGTTGTAGGCATCCTGGTATCGCCTTTCCGCGTGACCCGTGTCACGTGATGCTGTCCCAGTTCCCACGTTCTCAGAAGAAAGGCTCGGTCCTGCTGTCAGTGCCACCCCGACCGCTGACAAGAGCGTACAGCATTTTACCGTGACCGAGTGGTACATTCTGGTGAGAGGACGAACATGTTTGTCTCAAACGGCATTTCATTACTGACATAATTATTCGTCACATTTTTGATCTATTAAAGTGAACAACGTATCACTGGCGAAACATCTTGATCATTCTGTCGTACTACCGAAGGACCGCAACTCCGAATACAACCTCAAAAAGAGGAATTTGCAAAAAATAAATATCAAGACAAACGATTAAAATTTTGCGCGAAGCAACCATTGATAAGGATGTCGTAACTTTTGCCAGTTCTACAGAAAATTTCCCAGCTGGGTTTTCTAAATCCAATCAAATGGCAGTTTGCTAATCAACGAAGCGTACAACATTCTTGGACGTATCACAAACTATCCAATCAAAAGGCAGTTGGCTAATCACATACAGGTGGGGGGATTACATACCTGGACATCTCCTCGTACACAATCCAATCAGAAGGAAGGTTGCTAATCACATACGGGTGAGGGGATTACATACCTGGACATCTCCTCGTACACAATCCAATCAGAAGGAAGGTTGCTAATCACATACGGGTGAGGGTATTACATACCTGGACATCTCCTCGTACACAATCCAATCAGAAGGAAGGTTGCTAATCACATACAGGTGAGGGTATTACATACCTGGACATCTCCTCGTACACAATCCAATCAGAAGGAAGGTTGCTAATCAATGATGCGTTTGCTTGCGCTAAACTTTCCCCTCTTTGTGGTGGCTTGTGAAGAACAGACCAATTGTGAATCCGGATTTTATTCTCTTTTCTAAAAGCAACAACTTAGATTAATGTTCTGAGGTGAAGAGATTTTCTAGTGCCACGACATAACACACCCGCAAAGACTTTTGACCACAAAGTCGAAAGAAATAGTTTATTCAATTTCTGTTCATTTCCTCCAGAAGCATAAAAAGTGCAGGAGCTGTTCAAATAAACATATTCTTGAAGGAATTACTAGTTTTAGACACCACAAGTTTTAGTTTTACTGAGCTTTCGGCTCTCGCTGGAGCCCAGGTCACAGTGTTATGGTTGCTGTGTGATCCGATCACGTGGTCTGTTGAACTGATCAACCTATCCCAGACTCGTATAAACATATGTCATGGTTATTGAAGTTGACCAACACAAGCATGTCATCTTTCCTGTCAACAAGCTGAGTATGTCAGTGGTCGTCTTGTAACTGAAACAGCATTTGCTACAATTTGAGGGAGGCTCGAATTAACAGACTAAACTATACCCGCTTGAAATGTAGTTAATGTGAAGTCAAACAAACGGAGACCTTACTTACTGAGTTGTAATTCTGCTGGCATTTCGATCAACTCTTGCTATCTGTGGATACATCCCAGCGCAAATGGCAGCCTGAAAAAAACTTACGGTAATAAAGATGCGAATCCCAGCCTTAAAACATAGAAGCTAGAAATTATATAAAAAAAAATGCCAGCAAACTAAGATTTTCGAAATATGATAAAATATGATAAAATATGGCATAAAAACGTTCGCTCTCTGTAAGTTCTGGTGACAAAAGTTCTGTTTTTATATCAGAGGTTAAACGCGCTCTTTTCCGATTTCCATTTTACAAAAAGCCTTATTAAACGGCCCCGAATGCCTAAATTGTGATGTATCAGAAGTTGTAGAGCACCCTCCCTATACTTCTAACACTCTCTACAACTTTGTCGTGTCCCGCAGCTATTTTTAATGGTTTAACTATAATGCATACCCAACTGAAATTTCTCAAAACACCTCAGTAATTCGCAAAATGCAGATGGAAGCGTTCTCGTAAGTCTGACGGCTCACAGACCAGTGTTAATCTGAAGTTTCTAAAGCGAGTATCGTATACTATCAATATACAAAACAGTGTTTCCCTATTTTTTCGTCAGGGACATCTACAAGGCGTTCACTGACAGTGCTCTTGAGGAATATCGGAGCTCTATCAGTCATGCAGTTCATTACTAACTTTACTTAGTTATATAATGCCCTCATATGAATAGCTTCTTCCACCTTAACAACCGCCCAATTATCGGAGTTGGAGTTGAGATCCCGTATGTCACCTCCTCCACGTGGGCGAACAAACCCCGCCCCCTTCAGGTGGCCCAAGATCTGGGATCTCATCCCGGCCATCATCTCAAGTGTGGCAGGAGATAAGTAGTTCTTACGGCAGAAGTTCTTGTCAAAACCATCCGATCTTGCTCTCTGCCAACCCTATGAAAATACGGTGAGGAATCAGTAAGTGGTGGTTTGTCAGTGTACATAACGTTTGTTTCGTTAATATACGCATGTGTCTTCTTGGAGCCCTTGACCGAAAGAATTTCATTTTAGATCCAGTAACTGTGCTCACTTAGTGGGTGGTCCCGCCTAAAATGTTGTACATTTCGTTCAGGATTCAATGGAAAACTGAACCTACTGACGATCGGATGCTGCTTCAGTATTTATTATCTTCTGTACAATCCAAGGTTCATACAGATACTATTTGAAAATGAACTCCATGGCCTTATTTTACAAAAAACCTTCAATTCAAGTTATGGTAAAAAATCCCGAAAATGAATGGATAAAGAAGTTGTTTGTCACAATTTTACAAGGCCTGCAATTTGAAATGTCGAAAGTTCAGGACCTTGGAGATTCTCCATGACCCTGACAATTCAAATATACAGATGTAACGAAGCTGGTTTTCCAGAGAATGAGTGCACTTACAGACACAGATGGATGTATCAGACATTTTTGTCTGCCACTTTGGGTTAACTTGTGTGAGTGTGTTTATCGCTTTTAACTTAGGGAGGCGGTTGATGTATGTCTGTCTGGTGCCTGCCGAGTGCACACATGCGAATGCACGTATGTATGTATACATATGCTTGTGCGTGCGCGCGCGCGCGCGCGCGCGTGTGTGTGTGTGTGTGTGTATATATATATATTATGTAGCACGATTCTACATAACCAGCAATAAGCAGAGCTTACCCGAAAGGCTTTGACAAAGGTCAGGTGATCGCTGAAGGGATCAACCGCAAACCTTTTCCGAGCCATTATCGCCTCTCTCTTCTCGGCCGGGTTCATTGGCAGCACAACTGTCCATAATAAGGTTGAGAGTTTGAGAAAATGTCAGACAACACCGTGAATAATTGTTGTCTTATTGCTTTAAAACAATCTGTTTTCCTTCCAGTTTCATCTAATATGACTATTATATTTAAACGATTTATTTCAAATTCATACCAAATCGAAATAGTGAAATTTTGCACAACATCTTTCTGTAAAACAAGGATTATTTTCAACAAACAAGGAACTCTAGCTGTCTAAGATATGAACCAAAGACTTTGAAATGAAGTGCAAGATAACATGTCAGAAGGAAGATTTTAAACCACCAAACCTGATCCTGCCCAGGGTGGTCGAGCGACATCAAGTTTAACCGCGGCATTTCATCCTTGTGTAATAGTTTCAGTTTCGATAGAGTGACGTGTTGTTTACAAATTTCCACGAGTATGAGTGTGTGCCTCGAGCTTTGTAGAAACTTTTCATGCTTTTATTTACTGCGCAACGCATTGTTGCACTAAAACGTTATTCACGGCTTTACACCCCCCAGTGATCGATGGCTAATGAAAGACATTCGTGAACATCCATCATGACACATCTCCACATCGGGGTACAGTTAACAACTATTCCACAAACGCGCGTTTGATATGAGCTTTTAGATAGCGGATGAGGTGCGGAGCTATCATAAGCTCTTATCTAACAAGCGTGAACAGAATATTTGTTTTACTAAATACCAAACAGTGGATAGAAGTATCTCGAACTTTATATTCTACCGATTCGAGTTTTCGGCCATTTTGAGGAAGGTTTTCCGTGACAAAACTGCAGTTTCCATGTTTGGATAAGCTACAGGATATAGCCGGGACTTAGACCTTGAATAGAGAGCCAATCAGATTACCAAAAAATTTCAATATCCAGTGTTTGGTATTTAATAAACTTAAATATTACATCATCTTGGCTACTCACAGGGGTCCCTGTAGGCCAGAGCGCAAGCCACGGTAACCACAGGATCGAGACACTTGAGAACTACGGAATACAGAATCATTTTCCCCAGGCGTGGCTCCACAGGAAGATCAGCCATATGTCGACCTGGTTAATTGATATAAAGAGTGTACATCAGTATCAACACATAATAGACTCGTTTGAACGAGAGAAATACTGAAGACGCGACTAAGCTAAGAAACGACTAATGAACGATGAGAACTGCTTGCATGACATGAGTTTACGTCCTATACAAGTCGTGTCCAACGTAAGACGCGACTTATCTGAACTCTTCTTATTTAAGACGCAGTTCGCCTTTGACTTGAAACAGCTCGTATAAACAGGCCACTTTGCGTCTAACGTAAGTTAGGTCTTATTTCTCTTGAAAACCCAGCCCTTGCAACCAATTTCTCCATTCCACCAATTTGGGAGGATAAAACAAGATCTATTCAACGACTGAACATCAGAAAAATGACATATCTCTTCTTCCCTACGCTGTGGAAAGCGGAGTACAGGGTCAGCTAATGCAAACTCAGTGTAGTGGCACATACAGGCTGGCAATACGACTATCTGATTATAGGTCAACAAAATGACATAATATCTCTTCTTCTTTACATTGTGGAGAGCGCAGTACAAGATCAGTTAAACAACTTTGTACAATTGTACAAGCAGGCTAGCAACACGGTTTATGGGACAAAAGGACTGAAAATGAACAAACACATACAACGAATCAGTTATGAGTGTGGCCCCGGAATGTTATGAAAACTGACAGGAAGACAAAAACATACTCTTAAATTATTGATTCTTTGTCGGATTCTTCGTTGTCTTTAGTTGTAACCAAGCTCGGATTGCCCTCACAAGCTTGTGTCTCATTGAGCTGTCGGCAGTCTTACAAATGTACTGTTACATTACATACCTAAATCAGTTAAGTCCTCCCAGCGATCCAGCGCATCTATTGTCTGAAGTTTAAAATCAAACAAAGTAATAGAAAGCTGCGTACAATTTGATAATTAAGAAGGCTACTATGTTATATTTTGTAAAAAAACAACAACCAACCCAGAGGTTGCATGTCAGGGCATAAAACACGACAAATTTGACATAATACTTTAAGCATGATTACAGCACATAAACACACGTTCGGGTGGCATGGCGCGAAGACAGTAATCTGAATCATTATTGAATGGGCCTGTTGCACAAAACCCTTCGGAAAACAGGTCTGAGGTCTGACTGGTATTATGGTAACTAATGTTATTTTTGTGTGACTGGATTCAAACTACATGGATTGTATGTATGTAATAACGTAAGTGATTGTGCTACACACCAAGTGATACTTCTATAACATAAGTGTCTAACTGGATAAATTTGAAGTTTATATTGAGGCTAGAATTTCATTCTGTTACAATATTTTAAAAAATCATTACAACCACTCTAACGATTTACCGTAAACCTTGGTAAAAAAGCTCCCCTGAAAACTGACGTTTGGACCGAGCTTTTAAAACGAAAAACAGCTTTGTGTGTCCAGCAATAACAGGCCACAAAGCTAAATTGTGAGTCATGACAATAAGAGACGATCGAGCTGCTATGCATATCAGCACAATCCACTATTTTTCCAATGCAAATTTTTGCTAGATCCATTCCCTTGTGGGGGTTAAAAGTCATTACTCGGTCAAATTCGGGTTCATTAATTCAACATAAACATCACTTTTAGCCCCCACAAAGGAATGGACCTAGCGAAAATTTGCATTTGAAAAATGGTGTATCAGCTAGCGAGTCACGTGACCAACCTTGGAAGTAACCTTCCACCTGCAGGACTGGGGAAAGTCGTTAATCTCGATCTGGTCCTCGTACCGCTCCACCTCGGCCGCCTGCTGCTCGGTCGGTTCCGGCTCAGTGGACGGAGCCACGTAGTTCAGCTTGGAGTGAACCTTCTCCGCCAGCTGCTTGGCTAGTCCCAGGCCCTGCCGTCCAATCAACACAAGCGCGTTACTCTTTAAGCTAAACCCCGCACTTTTCATTCTCCTACCAAATGAGACATCTTTTTCCGAAGTCTTTATTGATATATTTGTCCTTGCCTCGCGTACAGGAATTTTTAATGCATTCTTTTGGTCAGTGGATAATCCTTTTGGAATCATGGTAAAAGATTCACGCCAAATTTATTATAAAAATTACACTAATAATCAGATAAAATTTAATCTAAATCTAAGCTAATAAATATATGGTAAATTTATAATAAAACTAACATACTTAACAATGAATAACGTGTTAAAAGCGTAAAGGTTTTGAAAAATTTTCCGAATTTTCGATTCGGTACTCTGAATCGTCTTCGTGAGACAATGATTAAAACTTCAAGATGTTGTTTGTTTGTGCTTCTTGCCGCAAGAAGAGGCATGTATGCGCGTGGAAAATGGCATATGCTCATTTACACAGTTTTGTCCAGTGCATATGTGGAGTGCAATGACTCAAGAAAAATTCGTCGACTGTTCTCATTCTGTTCAAGAATTTCAATGTTGCTCGGGTGAATATCTTTGCAGGCGGCATGTGCGGGATTGTGCTCAACAGATCTTGACCGCAGCATCGCTCTGTTTCTCCAATGCACGCAATATTAGGTTCTTACTCGCGGTTTTACTGTGTACCTAACAAAATGTGAAGTGGCAACTGCTAAAAAAAACTCGGTTGTCAGCAACAATAAATTCGTTCAGTTGATAAGGAGAAACCATGGTCCGTTTAGCAAGAGTGCTCATCCATTCGCCTCCACCTCCCCTCTCACGGTGAACAATTCTTTTGCAATACCAAAGGGTCACTGTTTACCGGATGTATTTCAACGTATTTCATTTTCCATAATTAAAAAAAAATTAAACAACCATTAATCAATCACAGTCATAAAATAGAAAGTACATTGGTTCAGGACATCGGTTTCGCAATCCAACTTAATTGCTGCCTAAAACCAACCTTCACCAATCGGTTACCTAATAACAATAAGCCAAACGCCTTGTCCATCCTCTGATAACTGCAGGTTAGCTAAGTACTATAATTTCTCTCAACAGAGCGTTTTCGCGTGACGTCATGGCCGCCATGTTAACGTTGGTGCCCTTTTACAATGGAGTTGTAATTAGTTTCTTTTGTTAGGGGCTCCAACATGGCCGCTGTGCCCTTTGTCGTTTGAGTCCCTAGGGTTGAGTGAAGGACCTTTTTTATGTTGGCATCCTATACTACAACTACCAAATGCTTTGCTCACTTTCTATTGTAAGATAATTAGTGTCAACTGTTCTGCTATCCTCACGAGGGAATAACAACTTGAATAAAAAAGAAAATTCTTAAAGTATTCTGGTGGACGATACTATGCAAATGTCCTATTGTATTTCTTTTATCTATTAAAAAGACTTTAAAAATAGCACTAAATAAATTATGTTGTTGTTGTTGTTTTGTTGTTGTTATCCGCACCATTTGATTGTGGAGAAACTCGGACACTTACCGTGAGCGCACTGACGGTTCCTCCCTTGATAATCTGACTGGCGGCTTGTTGAGTCAGATCAAGATTCTGTGGGACGACAAACAAACAAAGTACTTTAACTGCAACACCAATACACTCAATTTCTGCCAATACCAGGTATCAGTGTGGTTAATATCTTACATAGAGAATCTAATATACCTGGCTGTTTTAATCTTCAGCTACAGCTACTAAACTGAATTAAACCTTACCTAGTCAAGATATGCTTGACCTTAAGTCATATATAACTGTTCTACCGGGCAAATACCCAATTACTAACTGAAATCACTAGTATGCTTTGTTTGCTGTAGAGATCGTACCAACATTTTACTTGTTCAGGGCTGTCTTTTATTAAAAAGTTAATTTATGGAATCCATGTCAAAAAACTAACGACCCAAGGAATTTACTAATGAATCCAACTTACTACACCATTAACTAATTTCTGCTGCATTTAACTGTTTCGGTTAACAGCCTCCGTTTGCAGTTGATTTTCAGTTGTACTAAATAGAATTAACTTCTAATAACACAAGTTATGCGACAAAGGCGTGTAAATTGCTTACATTTGTCCCGGCACTAATCTTCTGGTTGATTTTAGCTGCAATACTCGTAGCAAGGTTCAACTTAGCTGTTGTTAAACAAGAAAACACAATTAAACACAACTCAAACGGTAACTCAAGTCTTACATATGATATGAAGAACGTGGAAAGACACTGAAACACTGTTTTAGCAAGCCCGGAGAGACAAAAAGGGTGCTCCAGTTCGCATAGAACTCAAGCTCGCGCTCTCATTGGCTGGCGAAGTACTGATTACCATCACTGTGTGTAGGTGGGACCACTGAATCGATTTGGCTGAAAACCATTGAAAGTGATTTTTTTGGAGAGATTTTATTTACCTTGTTGTTCACCCTTAATTTCTGCTCCTGACGCCGTTCCACCAACCGGGGCCTGTTTCTTGATTTGGGGCTTGGTGCTGAATACTTGCTCAATCTTTTTGTCAATCTGTAATAACACAAAAATTTTAGCCTGCTGCAAATATTTTGAGAAAATAATAGGAACTAAAAGCTTAAATAACTCGCACACTAACATAACAGGAAGTAAACGGTGAGCGATATACTTGACCATGACTTGTGTAAAAAAGCGGAAGAAAAAAGACAGAAATGTAAAAAATCAGTCAACACTTTTATATGTAATTGTACCTCCTCGACAGCTTTTTCTTCAGCTTCCGCTTCATCGTCAGAGTCTTGCAAGCCGAGAGCCTGGAAAGAGACGAAATCCCAACAATGTATACAACTGAAAAAATGTGTAAAAAATTTTCATTACAATAAATTTGCTTCCTAGTGGTCAGTCTCCTCGAAAAAATACCAAGGGTTTCAAACACTTCATTTAAAGGAAAAGGTGAGACTGCGCAACTCTACACTGACTACTCACCCATTTCTGCATCTTCTTCACTTCGTTGGCTTTCGCCGCTTCCTCCTCGTTGAACTTGTATCCTGCAGGACATTTGGTCATTCGTTACGATCTCGGTCTATAATTAACGCTCATGGGCCGTGTAAAAAAAAAAGGACATAGTGTCTTCTAAGGGTGTTGCACAATACCCGACAAACCTTATCACTAAAAATTAATACAAAGATACGTTAATGAATACATACCTTTTCCACCAAATCCACTACTCTTCACGATTTGTTTCCCTTCCTTTAATGTAAAACAATAATTGGACAATGTTGAAAGAGCAAAAACCACATTTACTATAAAGCTTGACTCAACATTGAAAAAAATGTTTGAAGTTGCCATTTCTTTGCAGATTTTTCGTCATCCTACAAATTATTTTGGGCTGCTGTTAATCAAATCTTCTTTCAAAGAAAGCCACACTGTGCTGGAGTTGGCGAATGGTGGTTGGTTACATTTCTCTACAAACCAACAGTCGGCAGTCACGTTGTAATTCATTGACACAAGCCCAAATCTAGACTACAGATTTGTGTGCTAGCTCGCATTAAAACCGTGGTAATATCTAACAAACAAGTATACAATATCAAAAGGTGAGCAGCTGTTCTCTAACGTTTCCAAATAATCATAAAGAATTGACGTTTCTGGACAAACTTTAACACTTACCGCCTTCAAGCCTTCTTTGAACTCCTTCGAAAGTTGCTTTACATCTTCTGGTGCAGTGGTTCCAGATAGTTCCATGGCCTGTGTGAAAATAGGAAACGGCATACTTCAAAATTCTAGACCGTAACCAAGCTATCACTTGTCGGTTTAAGCGGATAATACCTTGATAATACGGCTACGGCTTTCAGGCTGTGATAAAGGCGCAAGTCATAAGGTTTGATTACCGAAGACAGTTCACTACACGTGAACATGAACCAAACTGACCTGCTCACCACCTCAAGCTCGATGATACAACGTGAAAACCTTTGTTTTGCGGTTACTGGAGAACGTTAAACGTGAATAAACAAACTATCGCGCTATCAATGTTCTGTTTACAACCAAGGACTGCAGTTGGATCGAGTCGCACTCTTTTAGACACAAGAAACCCCCGGGGGTGGGGGGTACTCCCTATATTTGGATGGTAGGTATGACCGTCGTATTTTTTAGGGTACAAAATCGGCGATCTGGTACTTTTTAGGGTATTTTTGAGAGAAAATCGCACTCGGAAGAAAATCTGGTATTTTTTAGGGGTTATTTGAGCTAAAACGGTACGCTGAAGACAAATTCAGGTATTTTTTAGGGTATTCCAGAAGCTAGGGGTATTTTTTAGGGTGAATTTTTTTTCCACTAGGTATTTTTTAGGGTAGAAATTCGAGCTTCCCGACGGTCATC
>JAOBYF010786534.1:0-14022 GCA_025403605.1 Parazoanthus darwini
GATGGATGGATGGATGGATGGATGGATGGATGGATGGATGGATGGATGGATGGATGGATAGATAGATAGATAGATAAAAAGGAAAGGTTTTTAAGCAGCTTCGGTCTGAAATCGCGAATGAGTTTTATACTTTTAAAACTTCTGGTTTGAAAAACTGGTTTTCTTTTTTGGACCAAACTGTGGGCGTGTGCTATATGATTTACCGTTTAATTTAGTGGATTGGCTCAAAAATGGGTAGGTATTTTAGCGTCAAGCGTGAAATTGTGTAGGGACGTTTGCATGGTTTGTATGATACGGAAGATGGTTTTAGAAAGTGTGCCCCATGCTACATCAAACTGATATAGAATTATCCGTTGGGGAGGCTGATATTATATTTTTTACACACAGGAATGCCCGCTAACCAAATAGCTCTTGGGATGGGAACATACGGTCGGGCATTTGCTCTTAAAGATCCCTCCAACCACGGCCTTGGCGCACCCAAACACGACTGGCAGAAACCTTTCCAAGGGAAGTTCACTAGGGAGGCTGGATTTCTGGCTTATTATGAAATATGCAGCATGGGGCTGACTGTGGTGGAGAACAACAAAGTGATGGCGCCCTATGGACACAAGAAAGACATCTGGGTTGGCTTTGACAACCAAAAGGTAAGGACGTCAGTGTAGGGTTGATGATGGCAAATGATTGCTTTTGGTATTGGTAAAGAGGAAACATGTGGATCGGTAATGTCACCCCAAGAGTAAGGAACTATAGGGCTGTTGATTACTGATGATAGCTATTGTACAAGGGAAACATCTGGGTCAGCTATGCAGCCCAAAGATAAGGACTTGTAGACCTGTTGATGGGAGATGATAGCTATTGATGTTGGTACAGTATACAAGGGGAACATCTTGGTCGATTATGAAGCCCTACGGTAAGGACGCGTAGTCCTGTTGCTGGGCGATGATAGCTATTGATGTTGGTACAATGTATAAGGGAAACATCTTGGACGACTAAGAGAGCCCAGAGGTGAGGACGTGTAAGCTTGATGGCAGTAAAAGCTACTGGTATTAGTACAATGTTACAATGGAAATAAACCTGGAGCGGCTATGGCAGCCAAAAAGTAAGGGAATCGTAAGGCTGTTTAAGGGAGATGATAGACTTTAGTGTTAGCACAGAGGAAACATTTAGATTGGCTATAACAACCCTAAGGTAAGGTACATAGGGCTGTTGGTGACAAATGATAGCTACTAGTATAAGGGAAACATCTGGGTCGGCTATGACATCCCAAAGATAAGGACGTGTAGGGCTGTTGATGGAAAATGACAGTTATTGGAATTAACAAAAGTCAACAACAGCCCAAATACAACATATACAGTAACTGTTTGTGTTAATAGCGAAAGTTTAAAGGTAAGGACCAGAATAGGGTTGATGATAGCTTCTTGGAACATGTATAATAAATTCGTCTGAATTTGACTTTGATGGTCCAAAGGTAAATCATTTTGGTCGTACATGCCAGCCAAAGGGGAAGACGCACTAATGCCTGCAAATCAAAATGAATGGATCTTCGACAACTAGCTCAATCGATCAAGCATTAGGCTATTCTTGGCATGAAAAGGTGATTTAAGTAATTTCAGTTTGTCGAACATGCTGAACATAACTTTTATAAAAGACAACAAACCGCAAGTTTGTGTATGCATAGTGTATGATTTTATTTTATTTTAGAGCTTGGTTTACAAGATCGATAAGGTCATCAAACCACTGAAGCTGCGTGGAGCCATGTTCTGGGCCTTGGACCTCGACGACTTTTCCGGCAACTTCTGCAAACAAGGCAAGTACCCTCTGATCAATGCAGTCAAGAAGTACCTTACTTCCGGTCAGCAGCCTATCTTCCCAACGCTACGCCCATCTAGACGGCCTCGACCGTCCCGGCGACCGCGTCCTACCCGACGACCGCGCCCTTCCAGCCGCCCGCGTCCTTCCCGTCGCCCGCGTCCTTCCCGTCGTCCGCGCCCTTCCCGACGCCCTCGCCCTTCCCGCGGTCCGCATCCCACTTCCGGTGGTGGAAGCAACTGCATGGCCACCGGGCCATGGACTGGAAATGAGAAAATGAACGTTTGGTGTCAGAAGAACTGCCCTCGTGGAAACTGTCCCAGCCAAATGTGCGAATGCTCGTGAGTTCAAAATTCTTTGAGATGTACCTGCAAACGGAAGCTACTGAAGTCGTATAATTAAAAACTTGAACATTTGATTATTGTATCGTCATTTTATTAAAATTGTACTTCCTCGCCGTCTTGCCTTCCTAGGCTCTGCTTTAGTGTGACTTTTCTTTTATAACATAGTCTAAAAAAACGCTGTAGACATAACTGTTCTAGAAAAACAAATTACTGAAAACATGGGTTTAACCTTCGTATCTGATCCGTCTTTAAGGCATTCACACTTTTATGAACATAAGAGTAAGAACTTAGATAGAAGAGGGAAAGATAGAAACACTGGTGTGAGCTCGCACGCTAGGTCATCTTCGTTTGTTGTTCCTTATTCAAATATCACATATGTTTATGCTAATTTCACAAGAGTGAACTATAGAAAATGATCATCTTGTAAAAGCCAAGTTCAATATTTTTAGTTGTTTTTAATCAAAAATTTTAAACGGAAGTTTGCGCTCCCTAGTCTTATTTTTTTGAAACAGGATTTAGCTTCGGATGCCGAACGTTTCTTGAGAGAATACAGGAGAAAGATTCGTGTGACTCAAGGACAGGTTTAGGGGAGGGGCCGCTCCCCTTTTTTGTCAAGAATTCTACAAAAGATTTAAATGAAAATCACTGAATTATCTTCCAAATACTGTTTTCCGGCTCTCTCTTTCCGAAGAACAATCCTAGTCCTCTCTTTCTAAAGTTGCTGATCCGCCCTTGATTCTAATTCCTTGCACAAAAGCTTGTGTTCTCAAGTTAACAACAAACAATATCAGAATCGATATTATTGAAAAATTGAATAACCATTCAACATAATTTCTTTTGGTATTTGCTTTATTCTTTGCCTATTGTTGGCCGGATTTGAACCTAAGCTGCTCGACGCCACTACTATCCGTTTGCACTTACCTAACCACCAGAATTACAAGTCGACTGCATCACGGTTGATACAACTAGTAAATGTTAATCATATCAGGAATTGTTTGTTATTTGAAGCTAGTACAGCTACTTCTCAGACAATATCTACCGGAAACCAGCTTTCTGTTGTGTTTACGAAAGAGTATGAATCGACCGAACTGCAGAATTTGGTTGTAAAAGAGAACTAATAACCTCAAATCAATGGTTTTCACGTTGTAACTGCGGCCAGCTGGTCAGTTTGGTACATGTTCACGTGTAGCGAAATGTCTTAATTCTAAGCCTTTCGTTTTTCGCCTTCCTCGTAGGCGTAGTACCAGATAGGTTGAGTTGAAGATTTAGTTTTACTACTATTTTTAAAAGTAACTTTGTAGTTTTGGCCGCCATGTTGGCAACACCAACCAACATGGCGATCTCGTACACTCTTTGCGGCTAAACCCTTTTTCATATAACTCAGCTACGGCAATACAATCCCGTTCCAAACTTCGCCAAGTTGTGTATTTTACAGCATTTATATATTTATCGAAAACATTCCAATTCTCCTGTTTAGAAATATAAGTATTTTTGCGATTCTAATGCGCATGCAACCAAACGAAAGTAAAAGACGATTAACACTTAGTATAAAACTATGCCTTTGGCTTTTTCTTTTGATTTTTGCAAGTGTGAACCAAACCTCAGTTTTCTCATGGAGTTTGTTATTAATTAGATAAAGCTTATAACCTTTTTTCTTGCTGATTGTTTTCGAAGCGAAACTACATAGACGGCCGTAAATGCAAAACCAAGACCTGATAATCTGAAACGGATGAACCAAAACTTCTACCAAATCCCTGATGGGCCTACAGAACACCGCGCATTTATAGATTTCTCATCGATACTGAAATTTTTTTTTACCCACAAAAATAAGTTTCTTAGTAGATAAAAGTAAAATAGGGCATATAAGCTAGAAATGTGAAAGATTTCGGTTTTTGCTTTTAAATCAACTAAGCAATTGCAAAATATTAAATTCTCTCTACTTTCGGGAAAGAGAATTCATGAACAAAGTTTTCAATGTATTTGGAATTTTAAATCATATTATATAGCAGAAATACAACAATATTTCTTGTACAAGTTTTTTTTTCTCTTTTCTCAAGCAAAACACAAAACGTCTAGACGAAGCACTCAATGTTTAGAACTCTAGATCTTAGCCAAGGACTGCGATGTTTTATTAGCTTGCAAGCTCAATCTGAGCTGTTTTGACTCATCTGTAACATTGCGTTGCAGCTATACAAGCTGACATTTATAACACAGCTGTTGTTAGGTTTTCCGCTCAAAAAGTACACATTTACCTTTTTGTACAACTTCATGACAGCATGTCACTAAAATGTCAAACTCAAGAGCAGAATCGAGAAGTTTTTAGACAGCAGAAAACGACATTCAGTTTGGCAGTTAGAACAAGTATGTTTTTGTCAGAGCTGTTTCAAATAGGTAAAATGCTCTCCAATATTACACATCTGTTGTATTTCCACCAGATGGTTTTGAAAGATATTTTGTCCGGCTATCGAACAAAGAAAGTGAAAAAATGTTTGGTTTTGATGTTGCCAGCCGGAAACTAAATGTTATACCAGAAGAAATTGCTATAAATTGGAATAATTTTATGAGAATAGAAAGATAAAATTGATGAGTTCAGAAGAACTGCAACTTTAGAAAAATAAATCCTGAAAAGTTTGTAAAACGGCATCACCTCACCAACCAACAAATGGTTTGAGAAAACGGTTTGCTTCAAGCACCATAAAGGTTTTGATGTATAAGCCGAGGTGAGGACCGAAACAATTCGGTTGCTTTTTACCTTTTAGCTACAAGCGTGAGAACGTGAAAGCTATGCTGCCTTGTCATAGTTTTTCCAAGGCTCTGCGTGACTTTAAAGGCAAAATGGGGACCCCAAGTTGCAGTCATGCAAACATTCAGTATGAAAGAGTTAAGTTGGCGTCACCACTACCCTCCCCCACCAAAAAAAAATTGAAATCATCTGCAATGCAAGTAGGAGCTGTTTAACCAGGGGGTCCTCGAATAAAGCTAGAAAGCCAAAACTAAAAAATAGAAAAAGGAGAAAAAAAGATCAAAATATTTTAGGACAGCTACACTCATTTTGTTAAATTAAAGAAGCTTGTTCATAAAAACGTTAAGACTCAGATTTGCCAAGAAATTTAAGAAACTATTTGGGCTGAACTAAGAACATCCTCAGGCTCTGCTAAATTTTATATGTTCAGTTCTTAGACAAAGTGAGTGAAATTCTAATCAAACGTATTCTACATGATTATTTTGTGATTTTCAGAAAATTCATGTCTATACACGTGATCGAGAGACAAGACTGAATGATGTTTTGTATGACCAATCAGGAAAAGGGAATCCTTTATTAGGCTTACACGAGATATGTTAGGAAAACGTCTGTCGTTTCTTATTAAAAGCGTTACGGTTAAGAGCTGGAATACTCAATAAAAGCTTAAGAAGTAAATCAGTAACAACTTAAGTTGTTATGAAATTGATTTCTATCATAAAGAAAGCTTGCACTGATTAAAAAAAAGTTACACAAATTCGCGAGCCATGAGGTAGAATAAACCGCGCAACAGTTTGACACCTTGTAACATCATTAATAAGAACTTATTATTATTTCTCTCTTTATTTTTTTTCATTCTTACGTTGTATTACGATGGTTTAAAGATGTCATTACACGCCATTAAAAAACGAAATAATTTTCGTCAAAGATTGTTGTTGTAACACTTTTGGCAAAAACTGCCTCAAGTTGCTCTCACATTAATAAAAAAAATACTGTTCCATTTGAAAAATTGCGGTTTTATGGAACTATAACAGAGCTTGAGTCCGAGATTATTCCTGACATGTTCATGGGCAAATCTGTTCTTTTATAGCTATAGTAATTTTTATTCACATGTATATTAATGTTGATGAATACGTATTTTGCACACGGCTCTATGGAATGGGCACATTTTATTGTAAAAGGATAGATACCGGGGTAAGTAAAATTATTAAATGCCGGGGGGGGGCACTCCCCTTTGTAAGATGTCAGGGGAGCTCGTTGGAAAACCTAAATAAATACCCTAAAAATACCTGACCATCAGATTTTGCTACCCGAAAATATACCCCTCTGACTTATATATTGTGTAAAAAATACAATGTTTCAGTAACGTAAAAGTCATGTGCCATTTATTGTTAGCCGTATCCATCAAATACACTGTTTTCATAACAGTTTGTGAGCGTATCATCATTAATATAACCAGGATTACCCCTAAAAATTGCCAGGTATACTCGAGACTCGGGTTTTGACGTAATCTCTGACATCTAACACCGAGCGTTCATTCGAAACAAACGATACCAGCCCCCGTCAACTAATGACTAACATACTCATGTGAAATAAATGAGTTCATTTCGATATCCCATTGGCACGATTTTTTAACAACCTACCTCTACTCAACTGTAGGAGTGCTGTGCTACTACTAACTCGCAACCCCCCCCGCGGGGGTTACTCCCTTTGTAAGATGTCAGGGGAGGTCGTCGGAAAACCTAAATAAATACCATAAAAAAACACCTGGCCCTCAGATTTTGCTAGCCAAAAATATACTTCTCTGAATTATGTATTGCGTAAAAAATGTATAAAATGAAATGGTTCAGTAGTATAAAAGACAAGTGCTATTTATTGTTAGCCGTATCCATCAAATACACTGTTCTAATAACAGTTTGCGATCATATCGTCATTAATATAACCAGGATTACCCCTAAAAAATACCAGATATTTTCGAGACTCGGGTTTTGCCAGAGAAAACCCCTAAAAAATTACTAGATTGCCAATTTCAACCCCTAAGATATAAGACGAGCTCCCCCGACATTTAACTATGGGGAGTAACCCCCTGGGATTAAATGATGATTTAAAAGTTTGGTTCTGATAATTTTTATTTCTAAAGGTGATCTCCTTTCAGCAAAAGTTTAGTGATTTTTTACAAGTTTGATCTCACAGAACGAGTTTGCCGCAGTAGTTGCAACATTTTTGATATTTCAATCTGTGTTTGAGTTTGAAAGTTGCATGCCCCAGGTTCTCGTAAAGGTGATCAAACAACTCAAGTGTAACAGAAGCACTCTGTTACTGGCGTGAATTCATGTCAAAAAATACTGTCACGCAAAATGGCTGGAAAAGCAAACGGGGAGACAAAGCGAGGGAGAAACTCTCCTGCTGTTCAGTCTGTTTACCAGGACTGCAGCAATACAGAGCTACTCAGTATTTACCAACATGTGCCATGTGTCAGAGTTTGTACACCTGAATAACCTGTACAGAAAACCCCTTCTGTCTCACGCTATATATAACTCACTGCAGTTCAATATCCACCACATGAGCTCTTCGCCAAACTAAGGCAAGTTGTCGTCCATTGTTCTCCTTCTTTTGAGTTTGAGCGCCTCATTGGCTGCTACTGAATATGTACGAGTCTGTTATCATACCAACTGGTCCCAGTATCGGCCCGGTGCCGGCAAGTTCTGGCCCGAAACTATCGATCCCCATCTGTGCACGCACCTGGTGTATTCATTCGCCAAGATTAAGAGGAGCACCGATCAGGTTTGTCACATTGCGCTTATGCCCCAACCAATAATCTTCAGGGATGCGGGGCACTCTATCGCATAAGTATGTGTGGTGCAAAAGTGGCCTAAGTGTGTAGTTTTCAAACCGTTTTTATCTGAAGCTGGGTATAATGTTTGGACAAAATTGCGTGGGTGTGCCGTGTGTCATACAGTACATGTACTCATTTTTTGAGGGCTGGCATGAAAATGGAGAAGAATTTAACTGTTAGGTCTGATATTGAGTAGAAATTAAAAATTGCATGATTTGGACTGAAAACCGGTTAGGGTTTCTGAATTAATATAGTCATTTGTGAACTAATTAGTGAAGAAAACACCGGCGTAGCTGGATGTTTGTTGCTCACCGAATGCAGTCTGGAAATTATCAAAAAAGTTAAGACAAACGCAATTTATGTTTATCGTATTTTAGGTTTGCCGAGTTTTTATGTTTTTAACCAGTCACCAGGGTAAAAACTTTATGGGAAAGTTTTTACCCTAGTTTAAAAATCCAGAGTTATGGAGCTGATTATAAGTGAATCACTTTCATTTCCAGACGCATATTTTATATCGACCGCATTCTTTCTCCCCAGTCTACATGTGCGATGTAATTTTGTCTAATAATTACCACATTTTCAAGTCCCATTTGATATTACTCTCCCAGCATGCTATGCACAAGTAGAATGGTGACAGGTCGGGTCTGAAGCAGGTTTGGTCCGAGGACTTTTAAGCTTCAATCGAGGAATTAAATTTTCTATTTTATTCTCCCCAGCTTGCCATGTACGAGTGGAATGATGACAAGTTGTACCCCAGGTTCAATGCTCTGAAACAAAAGAACCCCAAACTTAAAACTCTTCTGGCTGTTGGAGGGTGGAACCATGAAAACACCAACAGCCCTTTCTCAAAAATGGTGAGAACGGCAGCATCAAGGTAAGGTGGCTTAGGTGTTAATTACCCTAATTCTATTGCTCTGACGAAGGGCCAACGCTCGAAATGTCAGCCATACATACACTAAACCTTACAGCGACAGTTTGCTCTGACGAAGGGCTAACACTCGAAATGTCAGCCATGCATCAAACTTTTGCTCTGACGAAGGGCCAACGCTCGAAACGTCAGCCATACGCCAAACCTTACGGCGACAGTTTGCTCTGACGAAGGGCTAACACTCGAAACGTCAGCCATACACCAAACCTTAACATACCATATCAGCCTTCGTTGTTCAAAACCGATATTCAACTTACTCGCCAACGCAGAAAAAGCAGTTTTTTTCAAAACCAGTCTACCGTTGTTTATCCTTATTCTAGATGGCCTCCTTAAATTTTCACGACAATCTCTCCGTATGGTCCAACCATTTTATTTTTAAAAAATTATTAAATATAACCAAAGTTAAATTTGACAGGCAAAAACCTTAATCTTATGGTGCTGGTGAAATTTGCGTAAGTCAGCAAAAACCGTACGCGTGTGAATTTGGACTTTCTGTTTCAGATAAAATGCTTTCATTGTAGGCTAACTATGTTTGCAGCTGCAAAACTCATAAACAGCGTCGATATTTAAGTGAGTTTTTTTATCCGCTATCTTGAAACTGCTAAGTTAGGCTCGCATTCGTCTTTGAGAAGCATTTTCCCGTTTCTGCGGGTAAATTTCGTCCAAGATGGTAAACGTAGCAACCGAAGTTACTGGAAGATTTGGCCTGGGTTTTTGCGTCATTAAAAGCGATACATGAGGGGAAAACTTTTTTAAAATGGTGCAAATTCGTGATACAAAAAACTTTTACGCTATGTTCAAAAATTCAGCCCGACCCTTCTGTACCTGGTCCAGCTTTATACGTCACGTGTCTTGCCATTAATTCTAAAGCAATTTAAGTCATTAGCTGCTAGTTGAAGACAGAATATTTAAAAACAAAAATTTTCTTACCTTCGAGTAGCTACGCTTATCAAAGAAACGTCTTCTGGCAGAACTGCATCTAAAAACGGCTACCAATGGTCAGAAAGAAAATACTGATCAGGCCAAAATAATGAAACAATTCGTACGAAGGGGGCGTTTCTAGGTGTTTTCGACATGATTTGATATAAGTAATGGAAGACTAGACTGCCTTGCTGAGGACAACAGTATTCCAAGGAGGTGATTAGGGAGAAATATGATGTTAAAAGATCAGTGGCAGGCACGTTGAGAATGAGAAGTGGTTTTTAGACTTTCTCTATTGTCATATCAATATGGGTCACTGTTGATTAATGCACCAAAAACTTTATGGAAGGTGACTCTCTCAATTTGTTTCCCTTTAAGTATGTATGGTTGTTTCTGGAGTAGCAAACACACATCTCTTTGCATTTTCTTTGGGTTTAGATAAGTTGAGGGGACCGACGGAATTGAGAGGAAAATTTCGCTTTTTTGCCAGAAATTTTTGAGTAAGCCCATGCTTCTTTGTCTTCAAGTAGCTGCGCTTCTGCTAGCAGTTGAGTTATACAATAATGTTTTGTAATTGATGAGGGCCACTTGGCGGAATACGTCATATGAGTTTAAATGTTTTACCCTCATAAAGAAAGTGTCTTTACTAGTAAAAACATTGATTAGCGTCCTTTTTTCAGAAATTTTATGGTCGAGAGGGAGGTTTTATTTGACTGGGAAGTTTTGATGCTAAAATACAATAAAACACATTCCTATATATTTTCGTTATTGCATCGGAATGTTCATGGAATACCATATATATAAACATCATGAAGGAATACAGAAGACAAACACTATAAATACGTTTGATTTCCAGTTCTGTTATATTAAAGGTTGGTTTATTTTTTCGTCTTTATCATGGCATGGATGGAAAAAGCGTGATGAATTTAATGGTATTTACTATAGTATGTTTGAAGACTACAAAATTCTATCGGATTGGGTCAGTTTTCGGACAACTAATTGAGACTTCTACCAAGTTTTGCAGTCGCAAAATAGTGTTAGAACATTTTTAAAGAAGGAAAAAACTACGAAAATGAAAAATAGACAAAATGAGTCGGGCGCTTTTTCAACGCTATAAACCATTTTATACTTGGCCTTAGCTCACTGCACAGTAACTGATACAATAACCATGTCTTGCTCCATCATTTCTCACAGGAAAGTTTTCATTGACCACGCTGTCGGTTTCCTACGTCAATGGGGATTTGACGGTTTAGACCTGGATTGGGAGTATCCTGGCCGGGCGGACAGAGGAGGCTCCGTGCCTGAGGACAAACAGAGGTTTACCTACTTGTGCAACGAACTGCGCGCTGCCTTCGAGGCTGAAAGTAGGGAAAGTGGCAAACCGAGACTTCTGCTGACGGCCGCAGTGTCTGCTGGGTACAAGACCATAGACGTCGCATACGAGGTGATTGCATTACATGATTTGGATAATAATAATAATAATAATAATAATAGTAATAATAATGATATTGATAATAATAATAATAATAATAAATAAATAAGTAAGTAAATACAAATAAGAGTAAGTAAAAATGATAAAATAATTAATAATGATTGGCAGATTGAAACTGGAACATTTCAACTACAATTTATATACAGTTTATATCGTTCTTCATTTTTAATGCGTTCTACCGCCTGGTCAAAACGCATCTGAAAGCTACTGCCACTGAAGGGCATTGTCTACCAAATCTATAATTTTTTCTTTTTAATTTCGCAAGCTTCATTGCTAGTTTTTTTTACACATATTTTTGATCATCATTCTATTTTGTGTAATGACCGTAAGAGGAGAGCCGCGCAGTTATAATTGTTGAAATTAAACCTTTATTCTTATTCTTATTATTTTTATTCTTATTTATAATTGTTGTTATTAATATTATTGTTGTTATTATTACCATCATCATACTATTACTACTACCGTTATTATTATTGCAGTGCTATAGTCTTCTGGGTGCCTATTATTATTACTTTTATTAGTATTATTGTTATATATTTTATTATTATTATTATTATTATTATTATTTACTGTTGCAATTGTTATTAAATGAAGGACGAAGATAATTTAGTGCGTCTCTCGAACTTGCTTACAAGACCTACTTCTACGGACGGCAAGCCTTTCAATCGACTGTACCGTCACCTTGGAATGATTCCCTTCCACACAACACTACAAACATTAAACAGTACTACTCGTAAAAGGTTGCATAAGTCACTATTTTTAACAATGATTCTTACTGTTTTTGGAAGTTAAAAAGTAGCGCCTTTCAGGTCTATCAATAAAAACGCTTTTAAATTTATTATAGCTGTAGTTAATGCTTAATACAGTAGAATAGCTAACAAATAGACAAATACCTTGAGTTAAATGCTGCATAAGAAATGGAGTAATTGACGCCTATATTCATGAACTAGGTTCTTTATTTTAGGTCGACAAGATTGCTAAATCCCTTGACTTTATCAATCTGATGTCTTACGACCTCCACGGGAACTGGGACAAAACGACCGGGCACCATACAGCAATGGTTGGAGACGACAAACTGACAGTTCCTTTCGCTACCGATTATTGGATTCAGTTAGGTACGCAGATAATAAAACAAAAGCCTGGTTTACACTTGTGAGAGAAACGTAACACAAGCATAAGTTTTTCGTAAGTCGGTTATCAATAAACCAAAATTTAAACTTTAGCCTGCATACGGGATCATTTCTTCATCTATTGACGTTTGTTGTTATTTAGGGTTGCGTTACAGTGTTTCAATAATACTTATCCCTGAAGTAAAACGAAATCACTACCGAGAGTCGCTTGGGATTGTTACCAAACACCTTAAAAACATTTTAAGTCAGTGTGAAACAATTTCATCATGATGAAATGTTTGATGTCTTAAAGTGACATAATTACTATTATACATAAATTTATTACCGCTATTGTTATCGTTATTACTATTATGACTATGATTGTTACCTTTTTAAAATAATAATACTATTGAAATATTGTATAAAGTACCACCGTTATTGTTATTGTTGATAATTTTATTCGGTTGTTATTACTGTTACTATTTTTATTATTACTAATAATATCTTTAATTCATCATCTTCATTATTATTATTATTATTATTATTATTATTATTATTATTATTATTATTGTTGTTGTTGTTGTTGTTGTTGATATTTCTAGGTATGCCTCCACACCAGATCGTTCTCGGTCTGGTAACCTACGGTAGAGCATTTGCCCTCAAAGACGCTTCTAACAACGGTCTGGGCGCTCCTAAACATGATTGGCAGAACCCACCTAAGGGACAGTACACTAGAGAAGCTGGCTTCTTGGCTTATTATGAGATCTGTAAGAAGGAGCTGACTGTGGTAAACGACAACGCTGTGATGGCTCCCTATGGGTACAAAGGGACTGAGTGGATAGGCTATGATAATACACAGGTACTTGGCGATAAGAATTCACTATTTTAACCCTTTCAATCCCAAACACGACAAATTATGAGTTGCTTAAATCTCCCAATTGGTATCCATCCTTTCCTTTTAAACAGTTTGGAGGATTTTTACTTTCATGTAGGAAAACTTGCAATGCGTGATCAAATATTTTATTCTTACAGCAAAACAACCTACTTTGTGTTGATATTTTGAAGAGAAGATAAATTTCGATCAACTTACGTATTGCCTTGAAATTAGACATTGAAGCACCTGCATATGAAATGCAACACAGTTTTCCTTTTCCAGTTTAGCGAACAAGCCCTAAGAATGGCACTTGTCCGAAATTTTAGCTCGAGAGTCGCCAACTTGAAAATCGTATGAACTTGCTATCGTCATAGTCTTGACAAACGATGGAGTTGCTCTTTGGAAGTACATTGAGTTTATCAAAACGTAATTTCAAGATAGCAGTCGCCATAGACCCTATTGATAAACGGCGGCTATTTTTATATTATTTTGTCTGTATTTGAATTAGCCCAACGAGCCTAGTAGCTGAGTTGACTGAAGCAAATCAAATAGAGTGTCTTACCCAAGAACGCAACACAGTGGTGTGATCGGGGTTAGAATTCACAGTTACAAGTCAGATGTGCTAACCGCTTGATCGCTACTCCGCTGACACTGTTACAAGCTTGTGCTCATTATAAAGCAAGTCTTTTACTTAAGAAAATAACACAGCGTCGGACGGGTTTCAAACTTGCAATCCTTGTGTTACGAGTCAAATATACAACTACACTCATTTAAGAAAAAACTTAATAGAAACATTGAGGCTGGGTTTGCCCGAAAAATAAGAACAAAACTAGAGGCTACAGGTAGCCTTCACTCGCGGCCACGTAACAAACGAGATATTTTAGCAAAACTTGTGCACTTGACCGTATATTCCTTAACGAAAATCAACTCAGTAACAAGGTTGGTAATTTTGATAAACAAAATTTCTAA
>JAOBYF010786645.1:0-14017 GCA_025403605.1 Parazoanthus darwini
ATACCACTATGCAATATTTAAACATAACTAAGTTTGCATTCACTAGTTAATTTAATTATGTTTCCTATTTTGCCATTCTATGTCAGTTCAATCTAGGAACATGTCCAATTACTTTGCTAAACGTACTGGCAATGCAGTCTTGATAAATGGTAATACTGTAAAAGAGGACAAATGAGCGATGGATATGAGCTTTTACATAGCGGACGAGGTGCGGAGCACCGAGTCGGCGCCTATCATAAGCTCATCTCCAACAAGCGTGAGTGGAATAGCCGTTTTACTAAATACCAAATACTAGATAAAAATATCTCGAACTTTATATTCTACCGACTAGAGTTTTCGGCCATTAAAGAGAAATTTTTCCGTGATAAAACTACAGGATATAGGATTTAGACCTTGAGTAGAGAGCCAATCAGATTGCCAGATTATGGTATTTAATAATAATAATAATAATAATAATAATAATAATAATAATAATAATAATAATAATAATAATAATAATTATCATTATCATTAGATTCAGTTCAAAAGTTTTCTTCTTTTGATTGGTTGAGTGACCGCTGTGTCACCTGCAAATAACTGCCTGCAGATAATGGTTGGCTCATACACTTTATTTAGCACCGTGTGTATGTTGTGCTCACGCGCATCCCATGGGTCCGTTAATCTGCGTAACATTTAAACGTGACGATGGTGGAAGCTCGCTTTGCAGAGTTTTTCGCAGAAGACAATTTAATTGTTGTAAAAACAGTCAAAGCAAAAAAAAGTCAATGATAAAACAATTATTGAACTCTGTTATCATAAATTATAGTGATTTTGTTAGTGTCTCGCAAATCAACTATTTACCTTTGCCTTCGGCATCGCCAAATAATCGATTTCTCGCCACTGACAAACAAAGATATTTTGTACAATCTTAACCAAATTTATTCGTTGAGGCACACGGAGCTCAGTTTTTATTCTCTGCTTTCAACGTATTATAGATAACGGAAAAAACAAACTTTGCGCTTTTATTATGTAAACAGAAAACGAACTCAACTTATTAAACGGCCCGTTAAATTACTAAATTATTACTCAAATTTGATGAAGTTTGTATTTCATTGGGGGAAATTAGAATAAAAGCAAACTAAAAGTGTGGAAAAACATCGCGCCTTAGAGCAAAGATATGATCTTCTTGTTTGTTGATACAAAAAAATTTCCCCCGATCAACCGAGTTTCAGCTTCAAAGACACCTATTATTTTAAAAACACATATTTTTTAAGTCGCCATATAGTTGGATCAGTTACTAAAAAAGCACCGAATTGTGAGTAAATGGAACATTTTAGAATTCAACGCACTCTTGTGTTTAATTTGTAATACAGTTTTTATCATTGTCAACACTCCCTAAGGCAAATCATATAGGGTGTTTTTTGCACCTGCAGCCACTGTTAATGATATTGCGTTAAAACTGTTTTATTTCATTTAATGAGCGGATGAAAAGCTGACAAACGTCAGTTACTGTTCGCTTCACCTCGTAATTGTAAAGTTCACAATGTATACAGTGTGATTTAGTGAAAAGAAGAACTGCTGATTCTGAAAGCGTACAACAAACAGTTTATGTAAATGTAATGCGTGGACAGTTTCAATCAATTTCTTTAACTGCTTTTTACAAACTAAATTCCTCAGTAATGCTTTTGCATTTCTGGCTCAGTTTGTTGGCATCTCAGTCAAACGGCAAGGAGAAACATGTCCACAGACTAAACAGTATTTCTGTCGTTTATTTTAAAAAGAGCATTATTCACTAGTAAACTTCTACCTGCATGCAAATCGTAAAAACTAGCTATGGCAAGAAAAATCTGTTCGCAAATGGTTTTAAAAAGTATACAGGACAAAGACCGAACAAAACTTTTTTTGATGGTGGCTTCGCGATTAAAATCACTGTAAAATAAGGTAGCTACATCAAAATAACCGACATTTGATTTAATATATTCTTCTCCTAAATCTAAAGCATCACGAAAATGAAAATGACTAACAAGTTCTAATAGCTTTTTGCGACTTTTTTTCGAGTGAAAACTAAATGAACTCATGCATAGTCAGGTGTCGAAGGTAATTTTGTTAAAAAAAGTTTTGATCGGTGGAGTAACGTTCAAGAAAAATAAAACAGTCATGTTACATTTCAAATTCACCGCTATAAGTTTCTAACATCACCAATTACACGCTCTTTTTATAAGAACCAGTAAATTTGGCCAAGGCTCGTTGTTTTAAATATTTTTGGCAATTTGAGCCTCAAATCGTTCTTAATTTGTTCATATTTCTATGTATGGTTTAAATCGAATAAAAACTAAGCTTAAGGTATTGCAACACATGCATGTATTGGGAAAAAGAATTGCTTGGCGGGTGTATTTTTGATCAATTCATCCCTGGCCCGCTGATCTATCATGGGTTCGCCGAGTCATTTTCCCCGAGACGATTTCCAGTGATTATTCCAGGATTAGAAATTGAGCTATCGAGCCCGAGCCTCGGCTTGTTCTTAAATTGTTTTTAAATTCGGGCCAATCTGAGCCTCGTTGTTTTTATAAAGTTGTTCTTGTAAAAACAAAAAGCGTGTATCACGGCATATGACCCGTGGGCGTTATTCGTTTCGCGTTTCACGAGGAAACAACCACGCATCAAATAAACATAAATTACGATATTGACGGTTTTCTAGAAAACTCGCGAATAGACTGTTGTATGTTCCTATATTGATAGCAGGGTTTGCGCTACAAACCTTGTATTTTCACAGCTTTAGTCCTCCTCTGCTTGGTTTGTTCGGATCTTGCAAACTGGTCAGTATACTTATTGTTTTCACACACTCACTACTGGATACATATGTCAAGTGACAGATGGCTGGCAACTGTATCGGAGATCCCCTATTAAACATGCAAACATGATGTCACAGCTGGCTGAATGCGTTAGGGTTGCACCAGTCATTTTAGTAAGAATTAGGAACGAGTTTCCCCAAGGATTATTCAACATTTTGTAGATCTCTTATATTATAATTTTGCCTTTCATATATATATGAACTGTATTAATCGACAAACTGTGAGAAAAAAAGTCTCTAATTATATATAAGGGTTGTGCATGAAATTCATATAGGATCCCTCCTTCCCAAATGAGGATGCCTTAAAAGATTTCGAGTACAGGTGCTTATAAATAATCAAAATACAATCCGTACACGAGAAGACAACACTATTCTTGCTTGTTCTGAAACATTTTGCGATATCCTGGCAGTGCACACATTGGCTTGTCCACTTGACGATACTGAACTACTTAAAGTTCTTACTTCACTATCAAAAGTGCCGCAAGTAGTGTCCAAGTACGAGCCAATCAGCGATTTTCAACTTAATTGAACATCTTACAAAACAAGCAAGATAAACATCAGACATCGGAAAACCATAATACCTAAAAAAGACCTAATATAATTATCAAGTACATTAAAATACCGCAAGAATCGATATCAAAGCTTTAAATGTATATCCGGCTTAATATTTCATATGCATTAGTGGTAAATTAAAGATAGCTTCCATCTCCCAGAAAATCCATCCAGATGTATAGTAACTGTAATGGAAACTGCAATTAACGGTAAAGCGATTGATTTTGCCATTGAAACTATTTGGCAAATAAGGTGTATGTACAAAGTACCTCCGTCGACTTTTGTTTTGAAGGATACAGATCCGAGGCTGTAACGTTGTTGCAAATTACACCTGCCCACTGGTTTGACAAATAACAAAAAGCGATTTGGGAAATGCTAGATGTCTTACTTAATTTTTGTCTTGCTCTGAGTGCAGGAAAGCTGTTTTGAAGCAAACATCCTCGAATTATCGAACGATCAATAATGAAACTAGAAAGCAGTTGGTGTTTCGGTTTAAAATTTAAAATCAGCAAAAAATTCGTCGTGTAGTAACAGCAAATTGTCGTACATTCTCTTTTAAAATTTGGGGTTATTTTTTGTTTTCGAAATCGTCACCAGTGTCAGAATTTTCATATTAAAGCTTCTAATTTCTACCTGCACTTTCCATTTTTGGCATTTACAGGGTTTTCGGTTAACTCAAAAGGCGTGAGAAAGGACTATTAAAGTTGCTTTTCGCCTTGAAGGATTTAAGTTCCAGGAAAAAGGCGCCATCGAAAATTTTTTAATAATCCCAAGACATGCAGTCAAAAACAACCAAGTTGAACAACTCTGTATGTACTGACCCGATTTCCCAAAGACTCCAGCAGTAACAAAGTCATTTTTTGTGTGGTCTACTCATGGCTCCGAATAACAAGCAAAACTATGGTAAGAAGACCAGAGATTTATGCAACTGTAATTACGATTATATACGTTAAGTAAATTTTCTTTCTTGGATGATTACGTTGAGCGTAACGTTTTTATGAGTCAATCAGTCACGAGTGATACTCATGACTGTCGCAATAATTGATTGGTTTAGCTTGTTGATTGATTTTAGTTTAAATATTTCTCCTCATTCCATTGGTTGCTTGAGGGTTGCGTCGGCCATTTCACCTGCAGTGAGTTCAAAGTTCTGATACCCTCCAGCGCAACATAGATTGTTCAGTAACATTTTGGGGAAGTTTAAGCCTTTGTCTTGCAAACTGAAAGTAAAACCACTTCAGTCTTGACTACATTTAGTATACATTTTCCTTAACGATGGAAAAATCACTGCAAATTACAATTTGTGGACTCCTTAAAAGTCATTATGACACACAAAAGTGCGGGGATACAGGTAAGGAACGCTCGTCCGTCTCGAAGAGAGATACGAAGACAACGCATGCATCCGTTTCGGAGTATGAAGTTTATGAACAAGGGAAAATGACTCCAAAAGAAAGAAATTTTGATCTCTTTTTGAACAAATGTTGTGTATTCCGCAATTAAGACTACGAACGCGGTAATACATTTGTTGAAAAATGTCGAAAAATAATCGAACTCTCTCAAGTCATTCAAAAAAACTCTCGCCAAAACCCTAGATCTGCTCCAGGTTGAGAACTTTTGTAGAATTTCTGGTCCAAAAAATCGTACGTACGAAGCAAACCTCCTATTTATACGAGAACAAAGGACCATATGACCAAATGTTTATAAGTATGAAATTAGCGCCTCTCATTTAAAGACGGCTTGTCCACTAAGCGAGAAATCTATTGAAGTTGACCACGCTGTGCATCGTTTTTGGTGTGTACAGCCTTGAAACGTCATTGATTTTGATAACGTGATAAGGTCAACCGATACATACTGCTTGCGCATTCAATACGCCTGCGAATAAACTTTCGATTGTTTCCAGTTTGATTTTGTTCTGTTTGAGTTTAACCACGGGCTGTAGGATAATTGTGGTTTGTAGCCAGCGAAAATTATGTTATTAAAGTAAAATGAAGTTTCTCAAACCTCTGCTGAGTCTTGTTGTTGTTCTGTTTATCCTTTCTTTCTGAAAGTGTTTCGGCTGCAAACGAATTCTTATTGAACTGACCGTTTGGCCGTGTGATGAACTGGTAATTAGAACTGAGCACTAGTCAAATCGATCAGTTCAATATGGCGACTGCAGCAGAATTCGTTTGCAGCCGAAACACTTCAGAAAGAAATTAAGCAGAAGTTTGAGAAACTTTGTATTATTTTAATAATTAATTTAATTGAGTGTTTGCAAAGAAAAGATAGGACGGTTACGATTTCCTCAACAAAGATTTTGGCAACTGAGCAAAGGCAGCGTCTGCATCAGAACAAACGGTTCTGGATACAACCGGGACAAACAAGTGCCTGGTGGGACAATTTTGGTGAAAATATTGTGATCTCGGAAGAGTGGAAGGAGAATCTTATGCCAAGTACCAGTAGTTATCGTTTTCGAAAACGATACGGCGTTGTAGTGCGGATGGATTAAAACGATACGAAAACGTTAGTGTGGACGCATAGTAATCACGATAAGTTTTGGTTCAAATGAAAACGAAGGGTTTCGAAAACACATTGGTGTGGACAGAACCTTAAATAACCCACGCTATGCCCATTAGGGGGTCCCCGAGACTAATTCAATAGCAATAGTTATATATCTTCTCGTGTAAATTTTAGATATGTAAAAGTTTTAGAAATACTGTCAATTGGTTTCGCACTATTTGTCTATAAAAAATACTTTTTCTCTGATGGTTCCAAATAAACATCTATCTATCTCTAATTGCGCAGCATAAAACTTGGATAAAAGAAGTTATAATCTTGCATGACTTTTTCATCAGTATTAGATCACTTAGCTGACCGTTTTCATTTCCCACACACCTGGAAACACTTGAATATCCGATACTACTTTGCTCAACAGCTAGTCAATTCGTCTCCACTGATCAACTCGTTACTCACGATTCCTTCCCCTGATGTGAAGAAAGATTTGAACTTTGTTGTAAACACGCTACTTTTAGCGAATTTACATATTGGTTAATAGGGATATGAAATTGGAAATTCTTCATTGATTGAAATTACCATTTGACATCGTTAAGTTCCTGCTACGACAATAGTACCTCTTGCTCTAATTTTTTAGGAGAGTCAACATTCTTATCTTTAATTTAATGTAAAATTAAAGTGCCAAACTAGGCATTAGTCGATTCATTTGTGCTAGCATTTTGGTATAATTGGTACAAACGAGCATAACCCGTTTTTAAAAAAAGCGCACCTCAAGCATAATTAAAAACCTTTCACACTTTTTGAAGCACCCTAATGACTTTAGCAAGTCAATAACATTCCATTCTTGCTTTTTCAGGCGCCTTTGCTTCACAGAATTAGGACAATTGCAAGCTACGGTTTGTGTGTTGCAAAAGATATTTTACCTGCTCACACCTATTTCAGCACTAGAACTTTTTTCTCTTTCCGTGTTTCTTCCACAACCGGACAAATCAAGCTCGATACAAAGGCTTTATCCCTTGTGGAGATGACAGTAGCCAACAAAGTTTTTAAAAATGGCATATTTTAAAGAATTGCTTTTTATTTAATCATATACTGAGTTGTTTTGTCGATGTTATACACACGGAATCTTTGTCGTTTCGTGAGCACGTTTTTGGAAACTAGGAAGATAACTTTTGCATAATTTTTACCATAATCCGAAAGATTGGGAGCATTGCTAAAAGCATTGTTTGTCACTTCTAGGAACACAAGTTGAACAACCCCTCTGCTAAACTGTAAAATATTTAGCCGACAGGTGAGTTTATCCTACCACTGGGGTTAAATTTTCCACAAGTTTCAATGTAAACGGGTTTGATAGGATGAACGCCCCTGCCCGAGTTGGGAAAAAATGGCAGCACGAGCCGCAATTTTTGTTAAACGCAATAAATTTTGGGAATCCTTACCCAATGAAGACGAGCGAGATAATTTTGACCAGTTAGAAAATGCGGAAACAGATGAAGTAAATGTAGAGGGTAATATTCTTCCTTCCTCTCCAGTACCAGAGCCAGAGCTGAACGATCCGGTCGCCGACGATTTCAAAACTGTATTCGGAACAGAGTTTATACCACCTGACGTTTTCCATGTAAAGCGAATGTAAAATGACCCCGTTTGTATGTAAAACCGAATAAAAAGTTGACTCTCCTGCTAGGTTGATCTTTGTTTTTCTTCCCTTATGTAAACAGGCTCTTAATTTTAAAACAGGTAAAAGAAAAAAACATATTTCAGCAGAACAAGTCTAGCATAATCTTATTTAGTGTTTGGTGTGAGCTCGGAATATTAAAGAAAACCCACAATAGAATTAAGATGCCTAAAAGAAGGTTTTTTTTCAAAAAAGTGACTGTTTTTGTTGGATGCATTGTCATCCGTCAAGCCACCAGCTGCTTGTCTCTTCTTTCTTGTTCTCGCACCCCCGGTGAGTCTCCCTACTGGCTAATCTGTTGGACAATGGTGACTTTTTGCTTTATCGATACACTTGTGAACGCCTTTAAACAACAACTGTGGGCAAAACAACCTTACAGTTGCGTAAAAAGATTGTTGATATAGGTTGCTTAAACACTATTATCACAAGATTAAAATTTATTTAATTTTTCAACTTTTCCATCCCGTAAATGTCTTTTGTGATGGGTCCTCCCTTTGCAAACGGCCAGGACTAGAAATCTTTCACTTACTAAAGTAAAACTGAAGAAAGTGGCACTGAACTGAAGAGTCAGTCTGAGCGGCCGGCAGCTGGTCAATCCACTGACTATATTTCTCTGTTATAATTAGATGGGAATTACTCGCAAGACAACTTGTCTCGATCAGCTTCTAGTTAAAGATGTGAAACGTAGAATTATGTTATTGAACGGTTACAGATTTTGTCGTCACTGGACAACTTTGTTGATTCGAATTGAACTATGAAGATACCGAACTGGTATTATCGTGTTTGTTTCAGCATTTCTTGGAAGACAATAGGAAGAGAACAGATATAATTCCTGAAACTAAGCGAAGTGAAACTGAAACAAATTCATACTTTACTTTATTATGCACCTTAAAGTTCCAAAATGAACGTATAATATGCAACGAAAAGAAATATTTCGAAATTGTTATTGTTGAATACATATAACTGTTTAGTGTATTTTCACTAATATTTTTGATATTGTTCAGTTTACGGCACTGGAACAATAAGGACCACAAATGTTTTAATAGATAAGTACTAATGGGTTATCGGTTCTTGCGCCCCCGTATATCTCGAATGAATTAGTTTTGAGGGCAGCTGCACGTAACTCTTAAGTCAAGACATCGAGGCTATAATTAATAAACATTTCGTTGAAGTGTGTGAGTGGTTGTTTACATGCTAAAAAATCTCGACGTTTCCTCAGCATTCAACTACCAGCAGAAAAAATATAGGAACACCTCACTTAGGTTAGAGTTAGACTTGACGCTTTTAACATAAATAGATCAAGAAAAGTTTAATATAATTGCTTAAATATAAACGTATTTTCTTACCTTCCAATGTTAAAATTTTTGACGTTGTTTTCAGTCGACCGCAAATGTGAGTTCTCTCCCTCAGCGGAGCTGGACACTTGCTTCAGTGCAAACTGAACTCTTTTCCTGTTGCGAAAAATAATTTACTAGCACCTTTACTGACTGATAGGATCCAGATAAATTTAAAATTCTAAACATCTGATTGAGGGCACTAATGTCGCACACGTCAAGAAAAAAGAATGGCTATGCCTTCATATACTTTGACTGAGCAATATACTAAATAGTATACCTTGTTTATACTACACCATACCGGATGGGATTTCCTGCCGACACAAAGTCGTTCCGTTGCAGCGCAAACAGGTACAGTTTTTAATGGGACAAAAACCTAATATATAATATTTGACATACCACTTTCGAAAGCGTTGAACCGCACGTTCGAAACGGCACAAAACGTGTGTTGGAGAAATTGTTCTTTGTGTAAAAGGCGGTTTTTACAACGGTACGAAAACTATCCGGTACAGTGAGACTAGTGTGAGCGAGGCCTATGTTAATTTCTACACTTTCCAGACCGGATCTTGTCGATAACCTTTCAGCTCGTGCTCTAAATGTTTCAAAGACTGAGACTGGAGACTACGCAAAACGCCTGAAGTCACATGCGTTGAAAACTTGAACAACTGTACTCTGTAGTGTTATCATTTGTTTGTAAGGCGTTTTAAGAGTTTTATGTATGATCAACTAAATTGCGTCTTTAAAGTCATGAAGATGACGAAGCAGCTGCTGCCAGTTAAAGTTTTTTTTAGGACGACGAATATTTTTTCTCGGTTTAGTGAACATAATCTAAACGCTTACAAGAGTAACTACGCAGAAAAAAAAAACAATGAGTGCTTGTAATCGCTTAATGCAAGTAAAGAGAAACATCTGACTATTTCTACCTTTCCTCATTTTGTTTTTGAAAAAAGGCGATTTTAATTGCTCGAGGAATGAACATGGCTCAACGTTTTAGCTCTTGTTATTGAGCTTCACTGTTCTTTTTTTCAATTTGTTGATAAGTACATAAGGTGTCGTTTGTTAGCATAAGAAGCGAACAATTGGTAAAGATTTTTTGCCGCATATGCGATCAAATTACCATACGATTTTGAGCGGAGGTTTGTCAAATATTTGTATTGTTCTGCATGCAATAATCAGAACAAAAAGGACTAGAAAATTGCTTCTCAAATTTTTTCATAAAGAAAGGTGGATAACCGCCAAAGCAGCCGCCTTTTTTCCTTCGCAGGCGGCTGCTTTAGAGGCTAGAAGGCGGACAGAAAGCAAATATTTTAAAGTAATTAACGGCGGTTCATTATTCTTTTTGTTTCCTAAGAAACTTGTTTACAAGAACGTTCAGGCAGCGATTTGCCTAAAAACTTAATAAAACGTGCAGGTGGGCTGAACTAATAACATCCTCAGGCTCTGCCAGGTCTTACGTGTTTTTTAAAAAAGAGTTTATGACAACACACAGGGAAGATGAAACTGAAAGTCGTTGTTAAAGGTTAGTACGAGTTTAATTCATCAAATAGCATCTTTGCTTCGTTTGGAGCTTTTTGTAAAAAGCGAAGACTCTATCCTTGTCTTAAGATCATCTAACACGTAATATGATGCTGCATGCATTGGTGATGAATTCGCCATGCAGTTAGTTTTGAGGGGTTCACATTGGAAGCGATAGTTACAATGGCATTGGTCCTATAGCCTTGAGCTCCTGTTGTTAGTATTTTGGTGGTGTTGCTTTTTTTTATAGTTTTAGTTTTCAGTTTAATACTTTCTTTATTGGCATGATACAACTACATTGTACATTGCTAAAGCTTTCAAAACACTAACAGTTAAGAGGAAATACATAAGAGTAAACTAAAAGTAAAATATTATTTTCATACATGGCGTAATGATTCTATTTATTTCCTAGGTCTTATCAGGCGGTGGTAGCTGTCGTCTTTAAGAAGGCATTTTTTAATAAATAAGAACAAAAGACTAAAATGTAATATAAGCTTTATTGGCATGATTTTCCAGTATTGTCAAAGCATTTTTTTTAAAACAAATATTTGAAACAATTTAATTTGACTGGAAAATTGCTTCTTGACTTCTTCACAAGGAAAGGCGAGCAGAAAGCAATTATTTTAAAGTAGGGGGTATTTTCTTATCAGGCCTTTTTTTAAAACTGAATTCAAACCAATCCTCTCTCCACACGCAGAGGCAATCGTTTCTGTCAGCGGTTTTCAACTTTATTCCCAGAAACGCGTCCTCAGAGACACAGACCAGCGACAGAACATCCTGGCTCAAAAGGAACCTAGTAAGCAGTTACACGTATCTCGATCACAAGAAAGGCTTGCCGTTGCCTTGGGAGTACCAATTGTTTGCAAAATAAAGAACCTGGCCTTAAACTTTCGAAGTAACAGGCCTCTGTCATCTATGACTGTCATAGACTGAAGTAACTATATACGCGCCGCCAGGAGAGTAAAATTCACGTGATTTTGGCCTTCCTAAAGACACCTGAAAAGTTTCCATTAGTGTTGCTGCAGAACGTGGCTTGTAAAAGGTCAGAAAAATGTATAACAGAACGAGGTTCTAAGCTTGCCTTGTTGTCTTCAATTTTCGCTATAGTCTAACTGTCTGCAAAGCAATTTCGGAAAACTTTGAACAGGAAATGAACGCGAAATAGTGTCAGTATCTCGAAAGAATTTCTATTTGTATGCACGCCGACATCTTCCCAATACTCAGCTTTCATTCAAACCCTTTTGAACTCTTGGTGGTTTTTATCAAACTTTTTTTACACGGAGAATTATAAATTTGGGAAGGACAAAGAGAAAGTTTCGATTTCGAATTACTTTTCCCGAGTATGCACTTCCTTCTCTTGGTGTAAAAAGCGACAATAGTTCAGGTCTTTAATCTCCCAAGGAACGAATGAAATATTAAGCAATAAAAAAATTCCTTGAATTTAAACCGTCATATTCCTCTTCGGTTTGGCTACACAGCAAAAGGACACAATTATTTGACAGCAGTTGTGGTAGATACCGCATGCCAGTTTGTTCGCCTATATGCATGTGGAGAAAGGATGAAATCTTGGCCAAGCCAGGCCGCGTTTCTCCCGCCTGTTTTAAATCAATGGTGGTTTACTTTGTCAAACTGAAACGGAGAAAAGATGAAAGTAAAAGTCACAAGAAAAATTTAGTGTCATGTTTAGATAGCACGTTTCTTTTGCTGGGGACTTCTCTAGAGCCTCTCATCAAAAAGGTCTTAAATTGCAAACGGAAAACATGTTACAAAATATGGGGCTCTTATCCGGTTCATTTGGAATTCGCATATATCTAATTATTGGAGTTTAAAAACTCGGTAAAGCTGAAATACTCTATTTGTTAAACTCGGAGAGAATGGTAAACTTGTTTCAGTTAGAAAAACACCGAACGCTAAACAGTTGCCTTATCTGCGCTATTCTCGAATATTTAACTTGGATTACATTTTGCAAATTGACGAGTCAGTACCGAATGAAACTCGATCGCGCCCAACTGTAAAAATATGAGACATTACACAAGTTTTGAGAAAACAATTGAAAATAATGAAGTAAAATCTTGCAGTTTAACCAATTACTTCTTGTTAATGATTCTCACAGAGTTTCTTAAATTTGGCAAGGATTAAATTGAATTTTGGCTTGAATTGTCGATATTTGTACGCACGAAAAAAGTGTGAGCAAGTAACTCAATGATTCTTAAACGTAAACATATTATGCAGTAATTGTTCCTAGTCAATTTCTGACAAATCAGTTTTAAAACATACAGTGCATATATCTTAAATCCATGGTAAAAGTTATTCATTTTTGTTTTTCGATAATACTAGCTTATTACCTATTTTGGAGGACATCATCTTCTCCACGAGGCTCACAACTTTTTTTAAAAAAAAGAGCATGAACGTGCTTGGAAAAAAACACCTTCTGTCTATTTTACTCACTGATAAAAGAAGATGGAATGGAATGACTATGGTCGATTGTAATCTAAAGATATGGATTGTAAAACTAACTGCAATGTTTTCAAGTGGAAGCATCTCTTTCGTTAAGATCAATTTACCTTTTCAGTTCCTTGCTTATGATAATGGGCATGAATGGGAAATTTAATAACAGTATTTTGTTTTGTGCATTTGGCAAACTGACCATTTTAATTTTCAATTCAAGACTAAGAGGTGTGATATCGAATTACTTAATGACACAAAAAATGTCACAGTGTGTACTTTTTCGATGGCTAAACCTTTTCCCCTGTGGAGTAAGTTGTATTCGTCGAGGAACGCGAAAGTCAGTTTTATTCTCCGTATTAAACGTGTTATAGTTAACAGAAAAACAAACTTTTTGCATTTAATAAGTAAAAAAGAAACGAACACAATTTATTAAACGGCTCACTAAACCACTTAGATTATTGCTCAAATTTGATGAAGTTTGTATTTAAGAGGAAATTAAAATGAAAGCAATATGGAAATGCGACGGAAACAACGCTCCTTACAGTCAGGAGATACACGATCCGCTTGTTAGTACGAAAAATTGTCCTTCATCAACTAAGTTACCACTTTTAATATATATACCATGTAGTTGGGTCAGTCACTGAAAAAAGCACCAAACTGTTGGTAAAAGAAGCATTTTAAAATTCAACGCGCTCTTGTGTTTAACATATTTTATTCCATAAGGGTCACACCACTCTCATCCCCTCAGGCAAATCATAATTTTTTTGGATATTCTCAGCACCTGCGCTATTGATGTCTGTTCAGGAACAGATAAAAGGCTGACATAATGACAGTTAGTGTTCCTTTTACCTCGCATTTTTGAAGTTTACAGTGTTTCTTAATGTGAGTAAATATATGTTCCCTTAGAACTACTGATCTTGAAAAAGAACAGTATAAGCTGTCAAGGTAAATGTAATGAATGGACAGCTTCAATCAATCGTCTAAAGTGCAGTTTACAAACTGAATATCTTTTTAACGCTTCAGTTTGGTGCTGTATTTCAGTTGTTTGCTACTAAGTTGCAGTGCAGGATAATTCAAACTACAAGAAAGTACGTACCCCAAAGACGATGACAGTGATGTGTTTGTTTTCTATTGTGTTTATAAATAATTTACCTGTAAATTAAGTTAAGATAA
>JAOBYF010786756.1:0-21982 GCA_025403605.1 Parazoanthus darwini
GACAATGTTCCATTAACCTGACACTTCTACTGTTAAGGTAAGAGCGGAACCAACTAACAGTTTTCTGAACAACGCCATAGCTAACAAGCTTTCTTATCAGGATTTCATGATCTATGATTAAGATAAAAATCGAACAAATTGTAAAAGCGAGGCAAAAAGGTTAAAAATAATTACAATTGCTAATAACAAATGAGTTGTTAAAACGATCCGTTTTCACCCTTGGGAGAGCAAATTTCCGTTGGCGCCTTAAGTTGTATTGGCAACTGTTCGAATCTGGTAGTAAACTGTGCAGCTTGTGGCTTGGCTTTGACGCGACTCCACAAACAACTTTCTTGTCAAGTGTTCCCTGCGGTCGGAAAGTCCAGGTAGGCCACCGTTCTCAACGCTTCTGAGTATGACTGAAAGTGGTAAATAATTCTTAGCGCCCGCTTTTGTATATGCTCTAGGTCGTCCTTCAGAAAGGTATTTTGGCAGACTGTTATGAAAAACGGAACAGGCTTATTAAGTGTTGGGCGAATGCACGTAGAATAGAAGTCAGCAGTTCTTTTGTTGGAATGTTTGCTCTTTTGAGCTGCCTCATGAAGTTGAACCGATAGCTGCTTTTCTGGCTATTTCTGAGATAGGCTGATTCCATTTGAGATCGCTAGAAGTGTTCAGGCCCAATAACTTGGCAGTTGGAACAGTTTCTATGGGTTTCTCGTTAACCAAGATTGGGTCGAACTGAGGATCGATCTCCGCAATGGTGATTCGGAGGTCTTTACATTTTGACTCGTTCAGTTGAAACTTATGGGCATGGACTTTCTCTGTCAACTCCGTCAGTGCTACATGGCTCTTGCTTTCTTCATTTCTTGCAACGCATTCTGCCATCGTATAGTACCACAAACTTCAACAGGTCTATGTCAGCGACATCAATATCATCGATCATTAATAAAAACAGCCACGATCCAAATTGGTCCCCTTGGGGACGCCTGCTGGTATGTCCCTCCAATCCGATTTACAGTCGTACGCCAGTTTCTTTCTTTGTTTACGGCATTTGAGGATTGGAAGTCGATGATCCAGCTTCTGATATTGTCTAGAATACTTTTAAAACGTCGCGAGTTTCCCTGCGAGAATTGTGTGATCGATTGGATTAAAGGAATTGCGATAGTCGAAGAGAGCAACTCTTGTTGTTGCGCCGTTTCCCTCAGTGAGTTTGGTTCACTTGTGGATCGTGGCGATTAACGCTTGGGTTGTTGAAGACTTTGGAATAGCGCCGAAATGGTTGTTCTTGATCTTTGCTAAAATGGCTGGCTTCACGTGTTCGTCTACAACGAATTTCTCTGCGACTTTGGACAAAATTGGAGTCAGCAATATTGGTCGTAGAACTTTGTTCATATCCTTTGGCGGTTTTTTCTTTGGAATGGACTCAATATCAGCTGTTTTCCAAGATGGCGGAAAGCGTCCTTCTAAAGACAGGACTAGGTAGTATATCAGAATATTTTTGGAGTATCCAAGCTGGAATGTTATCAGGGCCCTCGGCCTTAGTGGAGTTTAGCGACGATAACTTCTTGTAAACAGCGCAAGTTGAGCTGGTACTAGCCTCCAATGAAATAAGGCGGCTGCATTGGAGGCTAGGCCGATACACGGCTGATCGCTCTTGGAAGATGAACTGATTTGATTTGGTAACGAAGAAAAGTTTCTTTTGGATTTTACTAGTTTCCCTGCACGGCTTCCACGATATAGCGGCCAAATATTTTTCAGAAATCCCTTATGGACATAATTTGAAATAAAATTTGCCAGATAAAAGATTAACAGTTTTAAGGAAGCTGTTTTTAAACAAGAGGCTACCAGTAGCCTAGACTCGGGCCGCCGTAATTAACTTTTGTAGTAAGCCAATCATTAACACAAGACTTGTTTACAAACTGGAAAGGTTTTCTCTTACTCGTTCCTGGTAAATGCAGCTGATACCATAGTTTAACTGCAAAAATTGTGACATGAAACATCATGTTCAATATTAATCAATATTTCACAAAGTTTTCTGTCTTTTGTCTTGTAATATTACATACCGGTAATAATGTAGTTAATACTGCTAACTACAAAGCTTACGATACAGAGTAACAAGTTCCTCTTTCATTACCAAACTACTTATTATTGAAGATTTTACATTAAGAGAAGTGCTTTTCACTGTTTGTATAGATTCAATTTAAAAACCGAAGCACTTTCACTTCAAAACAAATGACTGAGCAATAAGCACCTATATATTGAAGTTTACCGAGTATGTATTCCCAATCAAAACCTCGCAGTCAAAACAAGTGGATACTAGTATTTACCACATATAAACAGCGATAATATTTAACACTTGTAAACACTCACAGTTCTAGATCCAAAGGACCCGCCAATCGAACGCTTAAACCCACTGATCCGCTAGGGTCGTAGAAAGAGTTCACATTTGTGTTCAAATCCTGCATTTTCATTAGTTTATGACCGAGTCAATCACAAATACCGGTAAAACACTGTTTTAGAGACCATTTTCCTTGGATGTTGCCTCCTTGAGTTAACACTCCTGTGGCGCTTATTGCTATCAGCTGATCCCCATGCACGTCTCCCACAATTTCTTCGGACAAATTTGTTCTTGACCTTTCAAACGCTTGTAAACAAAGTGGCTTGATCGACCACCTCAGTTTTATTGAACTTATTACTTTGCCGGTCTTGTAAACGACAAATTATTAAAAGCTAGGTGCTGGCTCTGTCTTAGACCTTCCGAAAGACCTTTCTTCACAGATATTCGAACTCCGGCCCGAGTAAAAAAAAGAACAGAGCCAAAACCTCAACTCGGCGCCTCCGGCCCGAGTAATCTTGTCCTGTCGAGGCCAAAATCCAGCCAGATCAAATAAGCGTCCATTTTGAAGCAGTTCAAATGCGTGTAGCAAAACGTTCGAGTTTCGACCAATGGCGTGGAGACCAGATGGGCCGGAAAAGATAATAATGAAAAATAACAACTGAAAGAAGAAGACGCCGATAAATCTGAAGCTGACTGACTGATAGTTGGAGCGAAGCAAACAAGTAGCCTGCGACGCAGACTCTAAGTCCCAATTCCGTTTTTGCTCGGCCTAAATAAAGGTTAGTTTCTACTGTGTGTATCCTTTCTCAGTTGGGCTTAACAGGACAAGATTACAAATAATTCTGCGATGATCGAGTGTGGGTCAAGTTCGTCAAGCCGATTGACCGTCCTTTCTTTCATTTTCATTTCGTGGAGGAGACTTAAGGGTTTAAAAACCGTCGAAATGTTTTGAAATCTCCATCAGGGAACAACTACAGGAACAACGGCACACACAACAAAACAGGTAAGTTAGACTGAGTGGTTTTGAGATATCGGCCAGAGTCGAAATTCCCATACAGAGTCTTTAAAAAATTCTACTTCGCAACGACATATCAGGCTACTCGACTTACTTCGAGCCTGGGTCTCCTGTGGTTTGAGAAAAGATTGTTTACGTTCAAAAAGTTGAAATAACGAGAACTGTCGCCGGAACGTCTTGCAGGAACATTTTCTTGAAACAGGAGCGCTGAACGTAGAGCGATTCAAAGCTCTCAGTAAGCGAAATTTATTGCTATGCCAACCTCCAACCGGTTGAGGACAACGCAAAATCTTACAAATGGCACCGGAAGCTGCAAGACATCTTGATCCTCATTATTCGGTAACTTGTCAGTGTTCTAGTTTTTTTTCTCTCATTAATTTTGAAAATATCCAGATGTGGAATCAAATATTCCATCCTTGTCGTCAGAGTAATGTCCAGGGATGTAATTGATCTCTGACGCAGTATCTGACGAGTTTACAGCACCAAGTAAAAGGTTTTCCAGGTTCATATAAGCTGTTGTAAAGTGATGTGTGACAGATGACGTAGAAGAAAAACCGGTTGAACTCGTCGTGAGACCTCGTGTGAGAGGAGAGAGAGTTTTTGGAATTGAGAATGTGTTGTTGATCGGTATCTGGTCGATCTGAACTATGAAGTTTTAGACATTGAGTATAGATCGTAGAATTGAGTCTCGTTCGTGAATCTGAACTAAGAAGTTGTCGAGATTAAACAGAGATCGTAAAACCGAGTCTCGTTCGTCATTCACAACACACGGTCTGAACTGGAAAACTAAAAATTTCCAGTTAACGCTTCTCACTCCCTTCCTTCAGCTCCAATTACTTTAGTACCGACATGGCATCATTTCTTAAAATGATCCTTAATTAACTTCAGTGACAACAAGATACAATAAGCACTTACTTCATTTCTTGATTTTACACTGCTCTGAACAAAAACAGTGTTGAACTAATTATGTGTGGTAAAGTTTGATTCGACTTGAAGGGAAAGTTCAGTCAAACAAAATAACTTTTGTATACAATACAAAAGCCGCAGTTTGATCGATTCGTTATACATGTAGTCTTGCCGTACTCTGAGGTAGTCCCACAGAAAATCTCTACAGGAATCGTTTCTATTTGTCAAAACGGAAAGTGTGGCTAAATATCTCAAGATTTAGGTTACAATTCTGTAGTTCTCAAAATGGAAAGTACCCCAGAGAAACATATTTACCTACCATTTTGAAGCTCTTTTCTCAGCTTCTCGGCATCTTCTTGAAGAACACCTTAAATGGAACAGAACATCTCAAGATACTTGTTGCAATTCTGTTGTTCTCAAAGTGAACAGTGTACCAGTAATGTACGTACGGGCTGCCCTTGCACGCTTATATATGTACGTGTTTATTGATTTTAATACCTGTGCCGCCGTTAAGATGGCCACAACAAGAAAAATATTGTTTTTCTATAAACATAATAAACTTGCAAAACCCCTCTTCAGCAAAACAAGTGGCAGGCTATTTCGAGTATATCACCATTTACATTTTAAATTAGGCCGTACGCATCCTGACAATGTCTATCATAACAACTAAACCCACAAGAATGTACTAGCTCTTGAACTAACTGTTGCAAATCCACGTAATCACCAACCACTTCGCATGTCGTCCGGCATCAAAGTACATGTATGTTCACTTGCTGATCGATTCTCAAAACTTCGAAATGGGGACATATTCTTAGAAAATTTTAAAAAGCACCAACTTTGATGCTGACAGTTATTACTAAGTAAAAATAGTAAATGCCCAGTTCTGTTGTTCCCGTTACAACACATTAAGACATCATTTTCTTTTAGTCAGTTTTTTGGTAAGTTAAGGTCAAATTCTAGATCTACTGAGTTATGTAAATTTGCCTTGATGCACAAAAGTAGTTTAAAGTTGTTTTATATGATCTACATGTAAATTTTACACTTCACAAAACCTGTGCTCTTGTACGATTGTATAACGTACATGTGTATACGACTGTCAAGCACCTACCTTTCTGCGTGTTAAGAACTGCAACATACATTTCCAGGTCAGTTCTTGATGATCTCTCCGATTCCAAATACTGACTCAGCTCCTTGACCTATACACGGAAATAGATAAGATATACCATAGACAAACCTTGAAGATCTAAACCTGATTCTGTACGCATAATGAGGAAAACATGGAACCTTACACAACTGCGGATCCTTTAAACAATACCCCCTTCTAATAGCAAGACAAGGTTTCAAACACCGCTATTGTCAAGGATGACTGCATACCTTCACCAAGTGTACCATAGCATCTTTGAAGAAAACAAGGTCAAGATGGCCTCCTCGAACCATGTCGTTGTACTGCTCCATGTACAAGCAAAGCCTGTCGTTGAGATTTCCGTAACTTGGAACCTTTAATTGTAGTCACAAACAAGAACTGATCAAATACGTCGAGCTTTGAGCATAGCAGATGCAACTAACAGTCTTACTGTTAAACCATGCTGTACATTCTACTGGTATCCTCCAGAAGTATACTAGACAAATCTGAATAATTGTTACTCGATATCTAACATTTTTCGATTTACCTGTCAATGCAACTGTTGCCGTTTTTTCTATCGTACTAACTGTAAAATAACATAAACGTTTTCTTCAACTGGGCAAAGTCGGAACTAGTTTCGTTTCAATCAAAAATCCTATCATTTTGCCCTGCCTAAATCCTATATAATGCGTATTGTCACTGTTCTTGTTGTATGATTATTTCACAAAATTAACGACGTTTTTGTGGACAACATTATCATTTCACTGAAATTCCAACATCGTAGTATGGAAAGTTTGGAAGTGAGATCGAAAAATCGAAACAATGTAAGCATGTGAGTGAAACATGACGAATTCTGGCGATTGTTTAACAAATCTCGAAAATTAATTGCCACAGTCCAGTACGTTTTTTTTTTGCATAAGTATAAAATCGCGAAACTAAAATAGTATCGAGATTAAAACAATCGAAAAATACGCAGTTTCTCAAATCGCAAAAATAAAGGTAACAAGGCACTAAGGCCTCGGTCATTCTATTGACTAAAATAAACCAAAGCTTGTTAGAACAAAATGTATAACACTGCTGCTTGAAACACTAAAGTCAACTTTCATATAAAGGTGTTAAGAAATTGGCAGTAAAATATACTCGATATTTTCAATAATTTTCTTTAAAATGATATCATTTCTTTGTACTGCTTGGATAAAAACAAAATACTAACGATATTTAGAAACTTATTGCAATAAGCAAACAAACACATTCCGGCTCTACAAGGCCTTGCCCTTGGTGGAGGGGTGCCCCAGCCGGTCCCTGAAGTTGAAACAGGTAGACAATTCTCTCCTCTGTTTTATATTTACCCACGCCCTTCCACCTTAATTTTTCTCGACTTAATCCCACAAAGTGCCCCTTCATCATTCATCATTTCGATCGCTTTTCTTCATTTCCGTTGCTCGAGACACCTTGAGAGCAAATACAGTAAATACTGTTCTGACAAATACCAGTTCATAGATCTTTGGTGCTTCAAGATCGGCGTCCTCCGGTTCCTCTCCGGTTGGTTCTGGTGCGTCTCTACAAGAAGAGATGGTAACAAAATCACCCACCACAATGGTTGTTTGGTTGTTGCTTTGCACTTATTTATGTTATCCTCGAGAGGGAAGAAGGGTAGGGGGTGGGGGTGGGGACGGGTTTTAAACTTTTCCTTCGTTCTCCCGTAGGTGCAAGGCCGGGTTTCATTTATCCTGTGGTTTGATTTATTGCCTCAGGAATGGAGGAACATTCACAAGATTTGACGACAGAAATATAATCCCCCACTTCCGGGATCTTAAAATTTTTCTACCGTTTGGTAACATTTTCGCTCATTGTTGCAAGGTTTACATTGAGAGGTGCATGGAATGCCTTATTAACTCTTTTTGACAGAGAGATGAGTTTAAATTGAATAGGACTAATTTGAAGTAAATAAAAGCTGTATGGTAGGATCTGTTAGCTACAGTAATGTACGGTGTGGAATGAAATGGCATGGTATAATAAGAACAGTATGATATGGTAATGTATGGTATCGTATGGACGGAAGGGTGAAGTGGCAGTAAGTATATGAATTTTTAGGGCAGTGCAGGGTACCGCAGGGCCCTGGTATAGTACGCCAGAAGACACTGTGCATGGTGAATGTTTTGCGGTAAGGAATAGTTTAGTATAACATAACTGGAATTACCCGAGGATTGATGATATACTATGAAAGACGACAGCTACCTTAGAAAATCGACGAAGTAGGGTTCTTCGCTAAGCTCGTCAGCAACGTCCTGCCCCAGATTCTCCACCACAACTTTTGTAACAGCCTTCTCAAACCAAATTCGATCATGTTCGTTCGTAAAACGATCAGCAATCACTCGCGTGCACTCGTGTTTCCAAAGCGAAAGCACCATTTGTTTGTCTTGACACTCTGGGCTGGATTTATTCAGCATACCTTCCCATATACGCGACAAGTCACGCAAGTTAAAGATGTAGTGGAATTTGGCTGGTGTTGGTAGCATCTTTATCTGTGGGCAGGTGGGTTATAAAAGTTATATTGGAATTAACAAGAAATATACAACAACATTTTCAATTTCTTTTTCTAGACTGTTACCTAGTAAACTCATCTTATTTTTTACCATCAAACTACTAAATTTTGTCAGATATACCCTTATTATAAAATCTATTCTGTTGTTTTTTGAGTGTTTGGAGCGGATCCGTGAGTGACAAATCAAAGAGTACATCATGATTGTAGAAAAATTCATACAAAAAAACGTTTCATTGACGTACAAGGGGAAACAACTACGTTTTTATGCTTTAGTGACTGGTCATAAAGTACAGGAGAGAGTGGGCCGCAAAAAGTGTCAACCTCTTTTTGAAATTCACGTAAGTATCAGTTGGAGTCTTGTCAAAGGGCAAGTAGCACAATTCTGGTAGAGCTTTGTGATCTGGCATTGGCCTTTGAACTCTTTCCAAGGCTGGAGCTGAACAAGGAACTTTAGCACAAAACTCATAAAGGTCTTTTTGCTTGTCTTATGACAGTCACCTTTAAGATATTCCAGGTATACCTCTCCCACCTGAACATGTTTTGTCACAAACGTGTTTACTTTCTTTAACAGGTATGCAGCTCCTGACTTCTTGCAAGCCCCACAAAATGGAGGAAAGCTTAACAAGAATGCAAACTATTGAATATAAACACAGGAGGATGTTCCCTGTGGCCAAAGGAGTGTCTGCATCCGAAAAGAGACGGCAAAAAAAACAGAACCAAACCACTAAAGCGTGGCATTGCGTGTAATTTAGAGAACTGCTAGGAGTGTTTTCTTTAGCAATTGCAAGTTAATCTTCATATGGAGATTAAAAGGTTGAGTCTCGTATCCTTAAAAAGGATGCCATATCAAAACTGGGAAAACGCGATGTCAAATGGTTACAATTGCTATTTGAGAGAAACAATTAAGCTTGGAAAAGAAGCAAATCAAAGATGTGATACTTTAAACCAGTATTTGGAGATAGAAAGTGACACAGATACTGAAGATGGTCACAGTGATGATACAGAAAAAATGAAAAGGACATTTTATCACATGCGATGTTTTATAGGTTATCAAACATAATTTGTTCCTTTTCTGTATAATTATTATCTATATGTTTCTTGTTGACATGATTTTGTGAAATAAACCTAAGCCAAAACCACTACTTTAGCCAGGAGTTGTAATGATAGGGGCAGATTTATTCGTAGTGTACGTATTACATATCTGCATCTACAGTTAATAAAACTGAAGTATAATTGCTCATGACCCACCACTAACGTATAGCAAGGTTTTTCTTGACCCACCCCTTTTTACTCGCACAAAAATTGTTTTCCGGCCCTTCCCTCCCGTACTTTATGACCAGCCTTACCAAACATGTACCAAGCACAGCAAATTAGACATTACGGAAATGTGTGTTCGTAGATTACACCATTTTAAGTTGTTTTAATCAGCGAAAATTAAAATTGCTTCTAAACTTAAATAAGCTTGAAAATTACACAATTTAGCAAAACTTTGATGCAAGGTTGTTTTAACGGATGTGGTGTGGCAATTATTAACAAGATTTATAGAAAATATTTTGTGGTGGCTGCATAGTCTAGTATTATTTTAGTACACAAGCTTGGTGGTCAAAAATTGCAAAGTTGTTCCAAAAGCCACATTTAATCATCCAGCAAAGACCTTTTTGTGTTAAACGGTTACGGCCAACTGAAGTTAAGGAAATCCAAACTTCTGAATCAAAGCAGCCGGAAAAACTTTAAAAAACAAAATTCTCAAAACACGAAAAGGTCACAGCCTTAGAACATCAGCAATTTCGAACAGTTTAAGGTTTCAGAACGTAACATGAAATCGAACCTTGGCGCTAAGGCTCTACTCTCAGATTGAAAGATCCTATTGGATCTCTGACAATAGCATTAACAACAGCTGTCACTGTTCTGACAATACATCATTGTATGTTTATCTGATAGTTAGGTTTATCCCAAAAGGTTAGGGTTATTGTTGTATTGTTATCCAATAGCATTTCTCTTTCTCAGAAAAGAAGGTGACTCAACCTTGGTATTTTGCCACGCAATTCTTGTACAAGGTACTAGTCCTTTGACCGTCTCACACACTTCCTGGTTGAATCGTTCAGGACAAAACCATCCACAGCCGATTACACCTAAAAAGGTGTAAAAAAACGTTTGTCTTGCTGTAGTTATTTTTCATAATAACGATTGTATAGTGTAGAAAGGGCTAAACAGATTACACTAAAATGCTTTTTGATAATTTATTCTACCCAGAAAACTAATACTTTCTGTAGTCACACTGTGGTTTGTATAATAAGGTCAGTGGTCAGAGTAGACAAAAGAAATATAAAAAATTGTGTACAGCATGAAAAATTGTAGCTTTTAGGTTGTTAATCCCTGTCCAAACATAGATGCAAGTTAATGCAAGTCAATGCAATTTTTAAACTTACGTTCAACTTGGCTTGGCCACCAAATTGCATGGACATGTACTGGTGACTTACATCATGCAACTTGCATCGATTTATTTAAACGCAAGTCCATGCAAGTTTTATTCCGGTTGCCAAGTAAAGTGAAAGTTGAACTCATACTTGATAATCAAAACTTGCACTAACTTGCATCGACTTGCATCTTCGTTTTGCCAAAGCCTCAGAAAAACACTATATGGTGTAATTTTGTCGATACAGTCAATCTTTTCTGCATACGGTTTTAGTTTTGGCTGCAGGAAATACCATTTGGATGCTTTAGCGAGTTTTTAAAACTACGTTTCTACTCAAAAAGGGAAAGTATCTTTGTTGCTTTCTGCATAAAAAGATAATACATAACCCTGTGATAACACCAGTCGAAAGAAAGAAAACTTGCACTTCTCACCAAAAATCTTGTCGATGGAATTGTTGGAAGGGAGAGTGCAGTTGAAGATGGTAAATTGCCTCTTTAGTCTCTCTGGAATGTCGTTGCGTCCACCACCGGGGTGAATCATAGCCGCCACAAATTGAATGTCTACAATGTGTGTAAATTCTCCCGGTTTCTCAAGATTATAGAATCCTTTCATCTCCATCAATTGGCGAACAATCTCGTTCGTAACCTGAGAGAGTGCACAGTTTGTAAAGTAAAAATAGGGCAACCAATTTATAACTACTATTTTAGCTAATATTCGTATGTTTTTACACAATACAAGTAGAAACTGAGTTACGGCTAACACTCAGAACGTTGTAATGAAAACCAGAGGCGAAACACCATACTCCTTCAAATATTTCTATATTCGTTATTTTGTCTATAAAAATAGACACCAATAGTCCGTGGTCGTAGCCCTTTGACCTAAAGGCCTGGGCCTGCAATTATTTTTGACAAAATGCAGTAGATTACTTCAATAATACACGAAGAATGGTTTCAAAGGCCTTTTTATTTCCTATCACGGGTCTGTAAAATTGCTGAAGGTTGTGTACGTCACTGACAATAAAAACGATAGAAATAATGATAATAATAATAATAAAAATAATAACTGTTATTATTATTTCAATAATAATAATAATAATAATAGTTAGAACAATAATGATAATAACACCAACAATACTACCACTACATTTAAAAATGATAAAATACAGATAACACTATAGCTTTATTTCCAATCTGGTTAACTAAGAACTAGCCTGTTTTCAATATTTCCACGTAAAAGTTGAATAGGTAAACTGAGCAACATTTTGTTGTCATTGCAACTGCACGACACATGTAATTATCATGCAGCAACAACAAAACTGCCTCAACGGATGGTATAAGTTTTTCATGGCGAGTTTGTTAACTTGATCCGCTTTGATTATGACAGCAAAGCAGATATTAATTAAAGTAGATCTATTTTTTGCAAAAAAAAAGGAAAGAATTGATGGTTACCAAATTAAAGGTTGAAGAATGCAGCAGTTTAATGTCAGTCAACAGGAAATGCTATGACAGTACGCATACGCTCTTACTCTCGAAAAATCCCGTTGTTGGAACCGCTATTTCGTGTATTACTGTTTACCTGGTCACCCCACTCGTTAATTATGGGCATGTTGACGTCATCAACAAAGACGGTCATCTTGCGTCCTCCAGGTGGCCCGTATGTTGTTCCTACCCGCTTGTCCACATAACTTTCGATGGTTCTCTAAAAAACGAAAAAAAACTGTGACTACGGAATAATATTCCGGTAACACAAGATGAGAAACCTTACTCTTCAAAACTCTGTAAGATTGTTAATAATATCTAGCCATATTCATGCTATATTATGCTATATAGAACAACATAACAGCATAGTATAATATAGTATTTATCATAGTATATCATAATAGTAGTCTGGTATAGTATAGTAGAGTGCATGGAGCATAGCATAGTATCATAGGACAATACAGTACAGCCAAAGCAATAGCATAGCATAGCATATATAGCATGCCACAACGTCTCACCTGGAAATTAATTGGAAGAGTTGCCGAGGAAAAGTTGAGACTCTTGCCAATGTGTTCCTCTGGGTTGTATTTACTCATGTAACCTTTTATCATCACAGTCTTTGCTGTTCCCTGCTCGCCAATTAACAGTACTGCCTGTATGGTCGACCAAAGTAGTTAGATTACGGATTTACGGATAATCATATAGTTTTTCCAGAACAATTATGGGAGCAGGCTGATGTATTCTCAGTTTAAAGATCTAAATGCTCTAATGGTGGGAAAACCGAAATGCCACAGAACAATAGAAGGTTGCCTAGTTTTTATATGAAATGCTACTTAACTGGTTTGAAAGACTATACTACACCCATGCAGCAGAACATCTGAGTCACAACCACCGACACTAAATAATTATCACATGGGTTTAGTACTGTAAGTGGCAGGGGCCCGGGGGTCAGAGTCAACCGTTTTAAAAAAAATGCCGACGATTGCTGGACTGAACATTAGGGAAAAAGAGAATCACTTAACATAAATCACTATTTTGAGATTTTTCAAGGTTGAACTTGAAAACGTTCATTGAGGGTTTTGAATATATTACAGATCTCTATAAGAAACCAAACTAACCTTTGCACGAAGAAGCATGAAAGTAAAAACTCCATAAGAAACTTTCAATGACATGCCTACTGCTGAGTGTATCGCTGTTGAAACCCGAATTTAGTTTTAAGAACAGAAATGTTTAACTCGACACAGTACCAGTAAAAACATGATTTAAAATGTCAGTGGTAATTACTAATACATCATAATACGCTAACATGTTGCGTAAAAATGTGCGAGTTATCGTCACGTTTTCTAGTACCACAAACACTTTTCGTCACGCTTGTGACCTACACGTCCTATACGTCGTAATTTGTTTTAATTCTTTGCACGTTTATTAACTTTTTAAAAAAAATTAAATATTGTTATAATATTGTTTGTGAGGTCCTGTAAACTATACAATTTATTTACCTAGCTTTCTCCCCGAAGGGAGAGGGTCGCTGATACAGGTTCCCCCCTTTACAGCAGAACAATTGTGGGGATTACAGTCACTATCAACAAAATGCCTAGATGTATTTCCAATGTTAGGACGAACCCAATACTTTCTAAGTAAGATGCGCTTTTCGTCAAATTATGAATCGAATCAACACGCGTACTCACCTTGCCTTGTTTGGAAATCGTGTCAATCAGAAAGTTTGATCGAACGTTGTCTACGTTCGGCACCAAGATTGAGGCGTAGTCAGGTTTTGAGTCTGAGGGATAGATGTATTCTTGTACTCGGTTACTCCAGTGCTCCCAGTTACCTGAAGAAAATAGTATACATAAAGCTATTGCGAGAAATGTTTGTATCTATCAAGGGAAATACAAACACCAAAGAAATTAGGTGGGACCCAAGGGACTAAACACTATAAGCGTATAACAATTGCGTTTGATGCCTATGAATTTAGCGCTCAATAGTAGGGACCTCCACCCCTGCTAGACAATGGACTCTGAGGCAGAGATTTAACATTCCTTTGTTTTTACGTTAACATGAGCTTCTTACTTTGCGTCGTGAAGCTTTTTTCTGTGCTGCCGTGTAAACGAGTATGAAAGGATACATCAGGACAAAACAGACTCCCATCATGCTTCAGGAACTTGCTTTATGAGTTGTGTTTTCAATTCACTACTTATCAACTGAGAATGAGGTGTATATAAATAATATCAAGGTTCGAGGTTAATGATTTTTCCTCAAAACGACATTAACACCGTACAAGCGCACGTAAGTCTTTAACAGGAACCCGTAATCCCTGTGGGCATTACGAGACATCCAGACCGCTCAAGAACCACTGGAACGCGCGAAGTATCTTTGCCATTAATAAATTGCCTTAAAATGATGTCAATTAAGAAATATATTTCTACAAAACGATCTGAGTTTCCAATCATGTAGCAGCACCTTGGAGCAGTGTTCTGATCGAACAACAATGGCCAACATTTCATAACAAAACCTTACCACAAAATAATCCCAACAAAAACAAAGAAGCTCCCCTATTAGCCATCACATCGCTTATCACAATTTATAGATATAAATCTTCCTCTCCTAGTCTCAGCCTGAGGTACTCTTTTAAACTTGTTCTTAATTTATTGGCATGCAGGTCTTACCGTCTTGATCTACCACGAATTCAAATATGGTCTCTCCAGTTTCCTTGTCCATCTCCGGCAGGTCCAGTTGTCCATGTGTCACCAGGAATTCCTCCATCTTGGCTCGGCCGTCTAACTCCAACAGAGCACCAACACTCCACATCAAGGCGAATACAAACAGGCGGCCCAAGTGGGTTCGGCTCAGGTGCTGCACGTGCTCGTCCTTACTGGGAATAAGCCCTTCCAACAGGTCGATCGACTGTTCGAAAAAGAAACAAAACTATGAGCATCTATGTGGCAACAAAAGTAATTATGATATTTTTGTGCAGTATAAATGCAAAAAAAGTATATACTAAGTACAACAGTTTTAGAAGTGTTACATAGACCATATGCATAATACTCCTCAGTGGTCATAAACAAAAACCTCAAGTCGAGGTCAGTTTCCAAGTTCTCACACATTTGCTGTAATTATGACGAACTAGCCCCGACTCAAAGTTTTTGTTCATGGCCCGTGTGGCGTATTATGCATTCGGTCTATGATGCAGAACGTATTTTAGGGTGAGTAGGAGCCCTTGAAAATTTCTTCCAGTTTAAGTAACCATGCATGCAACAGCCAAACCCCCAAAACACAAAATCTTACACTTACTAAAAGAGACTGCTCTGTGACTCACCACAACATGAAACAATGGAGCTGCTACCTATCTCTTTACTTCGGCAAATAATGCGTATCTCGACCTTGAAATGGTTTACGAGGAATCAAGATTGCTAGTTTTAACGAAATATTTGCTTTTTTTGAAGCCACGATAAGTACCGTGGTATAATGTAATAGATAACAGATAAAAATGTTTATGGGGTCCAACGCTCGAAAGAAACTTAGCGCTCAGTGATCAACCGTTTTCAAATCACAACGCATACGAGTCGCCAAAGAACGTCTTAGCAAATGACGCTGCGGCTTAACCCTGAATACAAGTTAACCACTTTCAAGCGACTGCGGTCTGGTCAAAAAAGCTTGGTCGTCCATACCAAAATAATCATACGGATATTACCTGTTTGATGATATTGCACTCCAATACGTCCATCTTCAGGTTCAGGTTCTGCTTGACGTAAGTGTACACCTGCTCAAACACGGCGTCAAACAACTGCTCGAACACATCATGCTCCTGCGGGTCCCTCTTGTTAAGCCAGGCCTGTCACAACAAAGATGTACAATCATATGTAAGTCTTGTTCATTGTTTTGTAGCGTAGAGATATAATTACTTTCAAGGATTTTAAAATATTCCAAGGGTGTTTTGCTAAAACTCAAGAAATTTCGAAAGGAAAATCCGGTATTTTAAGGATTTTGAAAGTGCTGCACGAACCCTGGTACTTCCTCGAAGTAACTGACAATATTCTCGCCAGTGAAAGAAACAGAGGGCTGTCTCATTTACATAATAATAACATCATTCATTTGCTGAACAATACCAAGATACATTTTCAATTTTCTACAATTTTCTGTTCCTTCCGTGTATGTACACTTTCTTCTGACAAAACTTCAATTCAACATCAAGATGCACCTTAAAACGGAACCCTTTGTTTTCACTGTCTCAATTTGCAAACAAAAAAAATCAAAGTCAAACAACTACGACGTTTTTGAATAAACTAAGACAAAAGGTTTTCCTAGCTACTACTTAATTTATCACTTCTGTCCAAGACCATGTCCACACACACATTGTTACAGGTTTACGATCGTGTTGTAATTTCACGAGTGTTCCGATGACAAAAAAATTACGTAAAGAATTTCCTTAAGGCTTTGAAGGTTCGATCTACTCATTTATCTTCTGCGACATAAGAATTGATCACGTTCGGTCGTACTGCAATAAACAGCCAAAAAGTGAAGAATGTATCACAAAATGTACCCCGAACAGCAAAATATGCCACAAATTTTGCGTTGACACAAGTGAATATCGTACCAGTAGAGCTAGTGTTAGAGCACTACAGTACTTTTCGCAAAATTTCTTGTGGATCACTGATACCGAAGCCTCGATTTTATTGGTTTTCAAACGAGCTGAACGATTTTGTGCTCGTGTTTGTGTCTGAAAACGAACGAAAATTTATGGAGTTTACAGCAAGGAAAAGGGCATAAAGTCTAACGAAACAGAGAAGCAGAAAAAATCAGAAGGGTGATGAAGAAAACATAAGGGCGCCAGAAAAATAAGAGGGAAGCTGCACTCTTCTGTTTTGCCCTGGCAGGAACACTGTAATTCTGGTTGCTATGATGCTGATTTGATAAAATTCTAGTCCCTCAGAGATGTTCATTACGCATTGAAGGGGGAAAAGATTGGTTCAAATAAAACCCTTAAACCTTTAAGATGGGTCGCCAGTCCATGACCGAGGAACTCATGTAAACCATTCCATTACGGGACACAGTCGCAGGCGAGGCGTTGTCGATGTTGTGCGGTTCAAACACCACCTTGCACTGTGGTGACATGGGGATGCGGTCCCCGTTTGCCAGGGTGAGCGTCTTGTTGTCGTCCAGCACGCTGTTTAGATTCTCAATCCAGATGGCGTCCACAGGTCCGTCCAACACGATCCAGATATTCTCACCTGATTCAGTGGTCAAACAATTGAGATCGACATGAGGAGAAAACTTCATTAGCCCTGATCAAAAGTAGATGCCAGTCAGTGAAAGTTTTAAGCTTGCATTTTGTTTGGTCACCAACTTGCACGGACTTTGTTAAGGGAACACTCGTTATAAGGGAGGGGGCGACGAGGGAGGGCGATTGAAAGAGCTTGGTGCTTAGTTGAAATGATGTGCTACCGGCCCCCTCATCCCCACGAACATAATTATAATGCCGCAATATGAAAAGATCCCCTCAACTTTCTGCACACAAAGAAACTGGTGAGCAGCCTTACAGATTCCTCCACCTTCTCTTTTTAACAATAAAGTTCGATGCTTCCTAACCATACGAATTGTTGAATAGGAATTCTACACACAAGCTTGCCCTCACAGTTTATTATTTCAAAACAGAAGTTCACACTGAAGCCGATCCTACACTATTCTTATAGTTAAGAAACCATATTTAAAAAACTCTTTTTTTAATTTTGGACCGCTCTTTGGTTTGTTTTAAAATTCTCCAGAGACATCAGAAACAGTACGAGCCATTCTGTGAAGCATATGATAAGTTGTCTATTAGATAAACAGATAGATGAACAGACAGATAGTAAGATAGAGGGATGGATACAGGATGGATGGATGGATAGATAGATAGTTGGATGCGTAATTTACAATACTTTTTCACAAAAATATACTCTTAAAGTTATAATAGGTGGGCTAGAAGGGGATCAAAAATCTCCTGCTAAAACTGCATGAGAGGTTGTATTTGTGCAAGAAAAGTAGGTGTTTGTTTTCTAAAACAAACAGCAGCAGATAGTAAAACCACCAAACCTTTCTTTGCTTTGAGTGTTTTCCTCCAGAGAGTAGAAAATATCCCGTCTGTCCAGTCGTTGGTGGCCACGTCCAGGCGGCCAAACATCTGAGGGGCCGTGATGGCCTTGGGGTTCATTCTCATCTCCCGGTGAGGTTGGCCGCAGTCTCCCATGGCTTTCATTAGTGTGCTAATGCACGTGCTCTTTCCAGCCCCGCTCGGTCCAAGGGCCATCATACCATGCCGCACGCGCTGTGTCTCGTACAGCTAATGAATAGGTAAGATCAGGTGACATCAACTTGGCCAACACTGCCGGACATACATACGTACATACATACACTCTAATAGCCTGTTCACACTGACTACAGACACAAACGTAGACGCAGAAGCAGACATAAGAGCAAAGAAAAACAAGTGTGAATTGAAGTGACGCAGAAGCAAGAATTAGGAAGTTTTCCTCTTTCTTGTGCGCGCCTTGAAATTGTGTCTGCTCTTGCTTCACGAAATTTTCCAGTGTAAATTGAGATGAAGCAAGCACAGATCACAGACGCAAGCCAAAAACAGAGACAATCACGCATGCGCACCCTCTTTGCTTGCGTCGCTCGCTTTACTTGTTTCCCCAGTTTAAAATGTCCTTGCGCTTGCTTTTGCGTTTGCTTTTATAGTGGGAATAGGCCTAAACTGAAGGAAAGGCTATGTCAAGGTTTGAATGTGTCACTGATAAAATGAGAAAAATTATCATTACTCTTTTTTGTAAACCTCCAGAGGGCCAATTTCACCAACAAGAAACTATAATTGGCTATAAAGTTCCAGAAAACAAAACAGAACCAATGGTTTTGAAGTTAAATGCAGGATGCTATGGATGGGAGTGGATTGCCATTCATCAAACTTGATTTCTCCATTATGGGTTGGACTGTTTACTTTCTCTCATATTTATTACTAAAAGTTTTTTTGTACATGACGCACGATTGCTTGCTCCAAACTAAAGCAATAATTCGTCATTTCGTGATGGTACTATATAAAAACAATCGAATTTCAGCAGCCTTCACATAGCCCCTTTATGAACAAAAGCTATATATGAAGAGAAAATGGTACGGTGATCGCCCTGCTGTTTTAGAAGGAGATTGTCCACTGAACACCAGAAGGCTGTAACTTAAATGTAAGCGGTTTATATATGTAGTTATTTATCTATTTACCTATTTACGTATTTATGTATTTATCTGTCTATCCATCTATTGATTCATTTATCTACCTATTTATTCATTTACATATTTACTATATTTTGCAAAACGTGTTACTGTTGATCCCAACCATTTACCCTCAAATTAAGGGGTAGGCTGTATTTGTTAAATGTAGATATCATACCTGAATCAGTTTCAGGACCCAGGGCGGATGGAACATTAGTCCTGACTCCTCGGTGTTCTTCTGTATAGCGGCCTCCAGTTCAGGATACCCGGCCTTGTCTAACACAATGCCAGGGAACAAGTCGTTAATAAGGCTCAGGAACAACGGCTCGTCCTCGTCAACCTGACAGAAAATGTATTGGTTTACAGTTCGCCAACTTTTAGAACTATTCAACTCTTTACAAAGTGACCTAAACTGGTTGAAAAGTCACTTTAAAAATAAATAGATAGGCTCGCAACTTCATTTTAATGAAATCAAGGGACAAATCATACGTATACCGCACTGAGTGAGATCATGTTAAAACAGATTAAGCGTATTTTTGAAGTCGGGTTTATACGGAAATGGGAGTAAGTGTATAGTTTCAAATTTGGTTGTACAAAATCATATTACTGAAGCCGTTCCATTTAATTTGTTGTTGGTTTGTCGCCCAGCGACTCAATTCTTATGGCTTTCTACACACTATTTAAATCCATCAAATTTGCTACTTGTAATGTGTATATAAAGGTTGATTTTTATCGTTGCTCAATAATAATAATAATAATAATAATAATAATAATAATCCTTAACCAAACACCAACCTTGACTCTAATCCCAACTAAATGGGGGTATGTGGGTAGCTAACCAAAACGAGTTTTTTCTCACGCTCACGCCAATAGGAACAAGAGAACCGAGTGACTTGTAGGTTGAAAAGCAGGTGCAGTCTGGCTGGAAACAGTTCTGATAGTTGTCACGTTCCATTTGAGAACTGACTGGTCGGGCCACTCAAACTTACCAATGGGAAAGTCCCCTAAGTTACTGTGGGAACTTGAACCCTGTACTACAGCTACTTATTCAGCTCTAAAGTGGTCAACATTATAGTTGTTTAGTTTACTTAAACAGCAAATCATTAATACTCACAAGTTTGGAGAGGTTCATGTCTCTCAACACGCGCATGACGGTTGTACTCTCGCTGTCCTGAGGGCTGGCTCGCTTGGCCGCACCCAAGGTCCGCAACACAGACAGAATATTCCTCAAGCCAAAGTCGTAATGAACCTTAAAAGAAACAAACCAGCATCTTAGAAGAAAACTTGTTTGACAGCTATTAAGTTGCTAAAAACAGTTAACTTTTCAACACAAACTTTACATTACAGAGCCGTAGCACGGGCAAGAAACTTTAAGGGATCCAACTGCGTGTTGCAATCTGCATGAAGTGTGTTAAGGTAGCTGAACACAGTTGTAGTAATAATAATAATAATAATAATAATAATAATAATAATAATAATAATAATAATAATGATAATAATAACAATAATAATCTTTATTGAGGAAGCTTTTTCACTTAACAGTGCTTTTCAAAAAGGACCTGACATGGAGTTCCTGAGTTGTTATCGTTCATTGTGACATTTTGTCAGAAAAGTAGCAGCTACCTGGCATCAAAAGTATAATAGTAGAAACTTAAGTTGTCTGGGTTTTCGTGAAGATTTTGATCGTTTAAGTAACGTAAAAGTTTAAAAAACACTGAATTATCACTTTTGCCAAGTTTGCTCAAAATAGGTATTGTTTCGTTTTTGCATGATTTCAGTCGAGATCACCCGACGGCTGTTTAACTGAGCAATGATAAACTGGCCATAATACAATATCTACTGTATGATTTTAGCCTCATCAGTCCGATACAATTCAACACAAGTATCAAAAGATGGTCGTCAGTAAGGAGTACAACTTCGCGAGAAAAACCTTTCTAGTACTATTCGGTTTCAACTTGAATTTTATTAGACGTAAAGAGTTTTCTTGATTATTCTCTAAAAGAAACACATCCTTCGATGAGTAATTGATCTTTTATAGATGTCCACGCAGATGAAGTTAAACTATGATGCAACTATCATTAGTTTTTGAATTCACTACATTATGGTGTTAGAGATATCATTTTTTTTGTTTAGTAACTTGGGCCTGGTTGTTCAAAGCCCGATTAGTACTAATCCTGGGTTAACTCTAATTAAAACCTAAAGAGTTAAACCAAAATCAGCACTAATCGGGCTTTGAACAACCGGGCCTTCGTTTGTAATTTTAGCAGTTCATTCTTGTAAATAAAAGGATCTGTAGATTTATGGGGACTGATGGAGGTAATAGTAGGATTAGGGGTTATATACACGATCACATCAGCTCAGCTGCTTGTATTTTTATCGTGCATAAACAAATGCATTCTTCTGTGTAAACTATCGCATGAGCTGCATCCTTTAGCGCAATCTCAATTCCTTCAACATCACATTTAGGGCGTGACTAAGGCAGAGTTTTGAGTTCAGTTATACTCAGCTAAAATACTCATCTTTTGCCAAAAATTATGATACCGTTAAAGGAAATAGCCTAAAAGCGAGCCCTTGAACTCCTTCTCTAACTTAGCCTCGCAAGACTACTTGCAGTCACTTTAGGTTCAAAATGTCTTTCAACTTGTATGAAAAGTACCGTTATTTTACTCAAAAATACCCACTGAATAAGTTAAACTGGTATTTTCTTATTTTTCAAGAGAGAAAGGGGAGGGTCATGTTCATTAACTAGATAAGTAAGCTTAAGTAGGTAACTAGGTAAGTATACTGAGGTTGGAAACGAAGTCTAACCTGAGCAAAACCTTCGGAAAAAGGATGAACATCCTTTAAGCTTTAATTTTCGTTTTAATAACCTGGGCCCGGTTGTTCAAAGCCCGATTAGTACTAATCCTTGGTTAACTCTAAATAAACCTATAGAGTTAACCC
>JAOBYF010786757.1:0-14012 GCA_025403605.1 Parazoanthus darwini
GTCCTGAAGCCTGCGGCCTGGAGGGAACATGATGAAACTTGGAAGATACGTAGAACTTCTCAATTTTAAGGATTTTGAATTGAAACAGATGGACGCACTACACTATATAACGTGATAAAGCCGCAAACTTGGATTCTTCATGACATCAATATGTCTTATTTGACTCAAAACTAATGGAAGACTATTGGAATGAACTTAAATTAGTACAAACTACAGTTTCAGAGAAAAATAATCAGAAAATTTAAATTATGAAAAAAATAAATGGAAACTAGTTGCCATGGAAACAAGTTAATTAAAAAACAAAAATGTTACACATAAAATTTTATACATTTTAGAAAAGTTCGCAAAACTTTGGAGTGATTCTTTAATGGTTTGTTTTAAGAGAGGTTTGAATTTGACGCAGGCACTTTCCCGCTCCCTGTGTAAGGTAGAGTTAAGGAAAACTTATTGTTGTGATAATCCTTCAAAATTTCAGTCCCAAAGTCAAAGAAGCAACTGCGCCTAGCACAGGAGCATTACATTACAACTGTTGAAGAAATGAAAGATCTCGTTCAGGAATTTCGCACCAAGTTTTCTACCATTCACGCTGCGATGAAACGTAAACACGTGAAGGAACTTCTATTAATACGAAACAGACGTTTTTCTGAGTCGCGTACAAGCACCGCCTGGGTTTGAGAGGCAATTGGGTTGTGCAAAAGCGGATCCAAGGGATTTTAACATGCTGCCATACCTCTTTAATCGGGTATCTCTCACACCGATCCTGTCTAAATGCTTAGTGAGAAGTGATATAATAAGATGGGATAAGATAAATGAGATGAACTAAACTAGAATATTTTATAAACAGAAGTCTTATCAAGTCTGACAACCCATTTTTTAATGTTTGCAGTCCGGAAATAATTAAATTGCTGTTCATTTTCGCTAATTATCTTCTGTGTCAAAGGGGGTGAGTTTTCACAAAGCATAAATATACCCAATAGATATTTCTTACATAACTAAAAGTTACAGTGTTGGAAACATTAATGGGAGGAAGACGTTGAACTCTCCGTTCCCATCGCTCATCAAAATGCTAGATCCGTCCCCCGAGAATGATATAGCACGAGTTAGAATGAAGGAAGCATTCAGTGCTGTTATCAATCATTATCAATCCCCAACTGTTACATTAGACTGATTTATGAATTTTTAATCAATAAATTTGAAAAAAAAACCTTCTTAGGATATAAAATTTCTATTATTTTCAAAAACAAATTAGAGGGAGAAAGTCTCTTGCCTTCTCTCTTATTTATACGTAATTTGCTCGCTCAAAATTGCCTCAAATCACGCCCAAAATGCGCACAACACATATTATACGGTGAAGTTAAGGTGTGTAAACTACATTTGCACAATAACAACAACATTCAAGGATTTTGGAGAAATGGTCTTTATGGTTTCATTTTGCAATTTTCGCACTATAAGCTTGGGCTGCCTGTGGTTCACCGGGCACATTTGGCCATGCTGCAAGCACTTGCTTTCAGCCGATATCGTTTCTAACAGCTACTGTTATCAATACATATTGTAGGATAAACTTTTTAAGTGTCGGAACAGTGCATGCATGTACTCAGAAAGGTTTCCTATGCAAGACCAAAGACATGTACAATAGTTTCATAACCGACTGTCGATGTGGGACAGAGAAAGTCCAGTGCAAGAACAAGACCACCAAGGTATCCAAGGTATAGAGTATACTAAATAAAGATTTATGCTGCTGTTTCCTCTCACACAATTTACAATCTTTAATTTAAACCACTTTAAAGCTTTGACTGGTGACTATGTTTCTCAATACGGGAGTTCGAGTATTCACCCAATCACTACCTAAATGGCAATGATTTCAGGATTTGCGGCATGTTGAATAAATCCCAAGTATAAGCCACTTTCTCATGCGCAGAGCAAAGTAACGGTTTTGCTGGTGGTCACAATCCCTGTTTACATCATTCTGTGACATATTTAAGGTTTCATCTTTTACCTTCTTTTGAAAAAAATCGATCTCGTTTCTTTCTTAACACCATATGCCATGTTTCCAATACGTGTGGCCCGCCAACTGAAGCACTAAAGTTGCTCTGCGCGTGATTGAGAAAGTGGCTTATACAAACATTGAAGAAATACAGAAGCGTAACACATGCCTGCGACTTTCATCCTCCTCCAAGTGGTACCGGTACTGTTGTAAAGGTAAACAGTTTTGTTTCCTTTCTTCTAAACGAACTGTCGCAATTGAGTGTTCAGTTGCGAGGTTGATACTTTCGACCAACCGCTTCCTCCCCTCATTGCAACATTTTTCCGACAATATTGGCAAAAACTCATTAAGTTAGCAAAACACAGAAAATACAATGTTTTAAGATCCTGGAAAGATTAAAAGCCAGAAAACAAAAAAGGATGGCTTTGTAGTCGAGCCGCATATATGCAAAGAAGACGCGTGGAAACTAGAGGGAAAAAACAAGGGAAGAGCTAGAGGGAATGAGAAAAATATTTTTCTCTCTCTCCCTTCTCTTATTTTTTCTCGCCCCAGGTGCCGCGCGCCTTCTTTCGCGATTTCTTTTCCGCGGTTCAACGAGTTCAAGAGGGGAAATGGAGACTACTCACGATCTAATGGCTTCGATAATTTATGATTTAATTTCAAACTGCAACTCACGGAATCTTCAAACCTTGATATCACGCTCAGGGGGACGAAAAATCAAGATTTTGCGCCTTGGTACGCCACCTTTAATTTGTCTGACGCCCGATTGGGATTGTGGAAGTAGTTACGTCTAGTCAAGTATTAGAAGTCAAAGACTTATGCAAGATGGCGAAAACATTCTTCCTGAAGCGGGAAATTTAAATATCGAGTTGAAATGCTATCACAATGTGAGGAGAAATTCATGTTTCATGATTGAAGTTCACCCAACGAATTGGTAAGTCCATAAGCTCCAGAATGATTACATAGCAACGACAACTTAGCATAGAAAAAAGCTTCTTAAAACATTCTTAGATTCATGATCATTTGCATATGATAAGGGAATAAGCATGTAAACAAAAGATACTGTGAAGTTCCAAAAGCTTGCCGCAGTGAGACTTACGAAGGAGGAGTTATTCGCCGTTCAAGTTTTCTTGGCTGACGAACGCGTGAGAGCGCCAACAAAAGGTACCCTGGTAATTAGAGTAATAATTTTTGTCAGCGGTGAAATGTTGAATATGCTGAACAGTAAATATCCTCGTAAATCTGTGGGCCAGGTTACCTATACCATTGTAAATATAATACAAATAGAATATACTACCTTTTAATACCTTCCTAAATTGATACCCAAAATTTAACAAAAATATCAGTTTAACAGCCCACCTTCAATACGAGGGATTCAGCTGCATTACAGTAGGCTCGGTCGACACATTGACTATCTATTGTTTATAAGCTCGTTCCTGAGTTTATGTTTGTGCATTTAGAATGATTCTTGAGACGTTTGCCCACTTTATATTGTTGCACCGTAAATTTTCAGCAGTATTTGAACTACAACTTTGCTTGGCAAAGATGCAGTCTCAAATGATATCACGTCGTGATAACAGCGAGTTATCTCGGACTCATTTGACTCCCCACGATTTTCGAAATGGTTGCAGAACAGATAAAAGCCGACCATTTGGCATATAAGCAGCTTTAGCCTTGCTAGTTACTTCCATAACATCAGTAACGTTTTCTATAAGAGTTGTTGCTATGGTGTAAAATTCCTTGAGTTTCATAGAAAAAATGTATTCAACAAGAAAATGAAGTAACTATAATAAAATAAATTTTGTTATACAAAATTGCATTTTTTTGTTCAAATTTAAAAGTGCATAATCATTTTTGCATAATTTGACATGACGTCATCCAATTAAAATCGAAAGATGCCTTCTTAATTCGACTGGTACTGCAAGTTTCATGGAAATTGCTGCAAAGTTTTCATTTTTAGGTTGGTAAAACATAGAGGGATCCCCTATAAATGTTTAAGGGATATAGAAATACTTAGATATCTGTCAACAATTTTAACCAAACAGTTTGGAACTACAACACCTTGCATATTTATATGCCTTTTTTTAACTTTAAAAACTGTATATAACTTCTAGGTTATCATTCATATTGAAAGTAATGTGTCAAAGTGGTCTTGCCTGGGCAAATGGCGTAGGGTTTTGAAAGAGTATACAAACTATAAAATGGTTTTATTTATTGAATCTTTCTAGGTTTAACTATTTAAAATAAAAACAAATCATTAAAACAATTTCCCAACCCCCTTGGTCATTTTTTATTGACATTAATATTCAAACAAAATATCATTGCAAAATTTTTAGTCTCATGCAGCGAACAGAATTGAAAACTCCTAAACAAAGTTTGAATATCAAACCCTTTGGTAAAAGAGAAGTAAAAACAATCCTTTATTTAAATTGTGATAATGAAGCAGCATGTTGCAGTCGTATTGGGTTCTAAAATTAAATGTTTTATTTTCTCACGGTGCGCTTTTTTTTTCAGTCGTGTTGGTCATTCGTTGGTTTTATTTCTACTGGCCAGAAACATTGTTGTACCACAGCTTGCAGTTTGGTTTGGTTATCAGGTCAGAAAACAACACTCCAAATAGGAAAAGCCTCGTGGTCTTGTATTGGATTTCTGTGCACCATAGTCAGTTTTAAATAAAAATTGCATGGGAATACATTAATTAAACTGCTCCTCGAGAACTGAATGATTTTTTACTAAATCCGAATCCTAAATATTTATCAAACTTTTACAGCGAATATACTATCAAGTCTCCCCCTGTCTAACTTATTCGGTTAGATCTCAAACTGTTAGCCCCGCGGTCACTGGTTCAGTGGGGAAGGGGATGTCTTGACGATAGTTGTCTTATTTAGGAATATTCTTTCTTAACACACACTTCTGGAAAAAAAGCAGCAAAATCCTAGTCTTATGTTGAGGGGCACATGCAATACCCTCGACAAAATTTTCCTTACTTTTCTTTCAACTAGGAAACCAAACCTATCATGAATATTTATTTTTGTGATGTTTTGTAGCAAATTTGATTATCCTGATGATTCATGAATTGACAAGATTCGAATTGTGCATTTTTTAAATAAAATATATAAAAAAGGACAATCCGGCTATAGCTAAAAACGTTACAAAATTGAATTTCGTCCTAAACGGATACTTTGCCTTCGCAATAAAAAGTGCTGAAACACATTACACTTTCTGAATGACAGATTTTAATTTAAAAATTGGCACTTAAAATTGTTTAAATAATATTTAGACATTTTAATTTAATTCAACTCCTGCTGCTGTTATATCGTAAAGGTCAGTGTTTTAATTTTTATTAGTGTTTTCACGAAACATTGAAACGGAAAAAAAACCTGAACTAGATTTAAGGTAAAAGTTCTGACAGGTAATGTTTTTGCAAGTGTTGTTGCTAACAAACCAATATAAACATAGCCTATACCAGAAATTTTCCATTCGAACTTAGATATTCCGCAGATATTTTTTTGTTTTTGTTTCTAAAACTAAATTACTTGCTGAGAAATTTAATTAAAACATTGCGAATATATTCAACTGCATATTAGGTATTCTTTCAACTCTTAGTGCTATACCAAGTCAGGAAATGAATTAATAAGTATATTCTGCCAAACACGTTAGATTTGTGTTGTATTCTTCCATCTATAAATCTCACCGAGCGTTGTTAAAAGCTAACAACAATGTACTCGGTTCTGCAAAAGAAAATACTTTTTCAGGTAAAAAAATTGTTATTTTTTACTGTTTCGTATATTGTTAATGTGTTTTCAAATGTATTAATGGACGCTAAACTGTGCAACTGTTTTACAAGCGATTGTGTTATCTTTTAGCTGACAATAGCCATAATGCAAAGGGATCTGATTTTCGGATCAAACACTTCGTGTATTCCAGCAGGTAACGTGCTTTTTACTTGTGTGTTTTCCTCTGAGTTATTTTTTCTTACATTCCCGTAAAACAAGAATTTATAGAAATAACACGTCCTATGACAACTTCATTACCTACGGTTTTTATTGCAACAATTAAGCATAGATCGTTAAAAGAAAATGGGTCAGTTTCGTACCCTTTTATTCAAACCAAGAAATTATGTTAGTAATTAGTTGAAAAACAGCCGTTTATATCACAAGTCTTTACAGAACACCATCCTTCCCCATAGTGAATTATTTTATAATAACAGAAACTGAAACTGAGATAAAATACACCCGTAAACAACAATGGTCAACGACTAGCTAATAAGTAATCTGAACTTGAATTGGCAACAGTTAAAAGAAGAAATTGCGTTAGAATTCTCAACTCCTCATAAGTAATGTGATGAAACTGAACAAGTCTTAAACTTCATGTTTAGGCAGCTTCCTATCTACATGTACAAGGAAACGTTCAAACTTTCTTACAAAACAACCCATTGCTTTTAATCTAATTAACTCGTTTGCTGCTGATGAAAAATTTAGAGTCACATTTGTAGACGACCAACCTATCTATGAAGTTATTCCACGGGCTCTCCAAGTCTTTTGTACTTGGTTGTTAGCGACATGCCTCAACCCTAAGAAATGCAAAGAAAAGTTATTCAACTTTCTGAATTTCGCCTTCCGTTCCACTCAAACAGTAAACAAATGTTTTTTGCTCTACTGAACATGTACAATCATTTGAATCTTAAGCGTTCATGTAAGTAGTGACCCAATCTGGACAACCTATTTGCATGGAAACCGGAACTAGAATGCATTTCCGGAAGAGACTTGTTTGATTAAAGTTAGCCTGACGTCGTTTAAGACCCCCAGTAAATTCAAGGATTTTCACGCCATGTTACTCATCTCTCCAAGCAAGTGTTTTCTGGCTTTAACTAATGTGTATTCTATGTGTTTATTCGAAATTATCTTCATTGAAAGGAGTCTCTGAATCTGCCAGTACTTCTGTGTTTTTTACTAGTTACTTCATAACTAAGAAGTCCTCGGGAAAGGTGGCTATAGTATAAATGAACTGAAACCAGTTTAATTTACTATTCGTCAGTTCGTCCTATTCTTGAGAATTCAACCCAGATTTGGTCAGCTCTAAATAAACTGATTTACAGTATTGAAGCAGTGCAGAAGAAAACCAATTCCTCATAGATATAACACCCGCTCCGAAGCTATACAAAAAGAACAATATATCCGTAGGACAAATACAAAGAATGGTGAATTCAAAGTTACATGACATCCCTCTGGGTATATGAAACAGTTCGTCTTTCGCAGTTTTTAAACCGAAAAGAAAACTTTAAAAAATACATCTTATCAAGTGAACGTAATTGCTACTACATTGGTAGTGTTTTCTCTGATATTTTAGTATACTGTATCAAACTAATTAATTCTAATGTATACTCTTTTCTGTTTTAACTTCACTCACTGTAAACATTTCAGTCGCTTTCATGCAAAATACGTCGATCTGTCATTCTGACTCTGCGTTCTTTAGTACTTAAACAAATGTAAGGTGCAGGAACTATTAAACTCCTTATGGGTTGTATTTCCACACCTTCAACATGGTGTTATCCTTGTAAATTTCTTTCTTACAAAACACTGCGAAAATAAACAAAACTGTTAAATTGTTAAAGTTGTTTTTCAGTATCTGCTCATTGCGAAACGTTTTAATTTTTTCATGTATGTATCCGGCCTCTCGGACAAAAGCCCACCCAAAGCCTCTTATGAATATAAATAAGCCAATGTAGGATTTTTCAGTTCCGTATGTCAATGTTTTTTGTCAGAAAAACTTCCAGGTTTATCAATGTTCATCGGTGCCTAATGATGTTGGAGAAAATAATCTAGACTTTGCAAACGTCTTGACAAATAGCAGAGCATTCAAAGCACATCGTACATCTGATTAATATTATCTGGATAAGGGGAGGCAGCTTCAGCAATATTCTGCCGGTAACTCTGTTTTAATTTCAGTAATATTTTGGACTTAGTAAGGTAGTCGGACAACTGGGTTCACGAGTATTCTACTAGTTTTGGGAGATAATTTGGAGAAGCAGAGATGTTTCAAAAGTTAACACTGTTTAATTTCAAGTGTAAGCGTAAAACGTGTTTTAGAGTAAATAATTATATCCTAATGGAAAACCCTAGCTCGTATACACGCCGAGGGAAACATAGTGTTTGCTGCATGTGTTCTTATATTTGTTCCCTTTTAAAATCTCAATTCCAATTCTACTAGCCACGAAAATTAGAAAGAGAGGCTCCACCTTAAGTTGATAACTACAATACTTTTTGAAAATACAAATTTGCAATTTCGCGAAATTATTTTTTTATAGGCATCACAGGAGTAAAAGTTGAAAGATGGTGGTGGTTCCCCGGAAAAGGAGATCAAGTTACTGACCTGATAAATTATTCACGCTACCCTGATAAACCACATAGAAAATCATCACTACCTACCTTTTACTCCGAAAGGGTGTCTTATAAATTCGGCGAAAGGATGCGAGCATATCTTCTGGCTCCTGAGACCGCATCATTCAGCTTCAGAGCGTCGTGCGAATCTGCCTGCAAGGTCAAAATGAGTAACGTTCTCGACGAAGCAGATAAGGAAGAGATCATCAACATCACAGAGGGTCAAACCAAAAGCAAGAATTCTTTCATATCGTAGGTTTTGTTTTAAAGAAATTAGTTTGCTGAAATCTAGTTCGGAAAGAATTATGTAAACTTGGCTTAGTTTTAGTCTTTTTATGAAGTCAAAATTTATATATGAGGCAAATATACAACGAAATTTAAATACTGAAACAAGACGATATTTTCATACCTATGTTGTTGGGTTTGTTTTGGAGCCATTTAGCATTAAGCTGTAAAACTTAAGAAAGCAATCTACCTGTAGTTTTCAGTTATTTGGAGCAAGCAATTCTTTCAAAATATTCAAAGGAAATTGTAGGAAGACAAAAAACTTCGCCTAACTTTTTTGTAAGATCACTAACCATAAGATAGACTGGACTGGACCAATTGGTCCACCATTTGAATTAATGCAACTCATAATAAAGTTATTTTAAAAGCAAACTATCCGATTACATTTAAAAATTGATAAATTTCAATAATTTACTTTAACAATGTTTGGCTGTAGTTATTGCTTTGTCTGCTCTTTTTAAAAGAAGTGAACCATATATGTTTTCGATAAATCAATTACGTTTTTCGGTATAATTTCTTAAGAAGAAATTTTTTTTTGGGAGGGATAATTTTTTAATAAATGTGTATTTTAAATTCGATCAATCTTGTTTCGTTTAAACAATAGTATGACTTTTATCTCTACCTTGACCGAAAGTGCGATATAATTTGCCTCTATTTTTTTTCCTCAAAACACTAAAACTTTAATAGTGAAAAGTTTTTCTATTAAAAAGTAGTTTTAACTAACTCAAGACTAATTCTGGCTTTTTAAAAAGATTTTTAACAGAACCGGAAAATTTTCTTACGTTAAAAATATTCAATATGGCAATTAACAAATCCAAATTAATGTGACAGGCTTTTGACGTTATATGACATCATAAACAAATTAACCAATTGCCAAAACATACAGTGTGAACTAATTATTTAGAATTGCTTATAGTAAGAAAGTTTACGAGGTTTGGCCAAATCGGATCCTCCCTGTATGATTGAAGTGAAAATTGTACGGTGAAAGTAGGGTTAAAGTATTCGTTTGCCCTAAGCAGATTTCCAAGCAATGTTATAGGATGGCCATTCCTTGTATTTGCAGTTTTAAGTAAAGTATTATTTGACAAGGTAAGTGTTATTGAAAGTATTCGCTTTCTCACAAAGGGCGGCCAAAGACAGAGATCTGCGGAAAGACAAACTGTACTACATGGAGGTAATTCACACAGACGAAGGATCCGATGATCATGCAATAGTTCAGTTTGACTATAATGGAAAAGGATGGCATCAAATCCCACAAAACTATCTTCTTCGTTACTATGAAGGTAAAGTTTGAACTAATAGAGATATGAACGTACACAGATGACCGACCCGTCCTGTAGAAATTCAGCAAGTGCAGATTTGAGTGGGACTTGATAGATTGAAATGTACTTCCATTCTGAACGGGAAGGACAAACCCAAAACAGGAAAACTCCAGAAACAACTGTGTTTCTTATTTCACCTTCTCCAAACTTCATTAATCCGGTCTCGTCTGGTTTGGGGACATAGTTAAAGGTTAATAGATGTCTGGAAAGCTTTTTGACACCTTCCTATATTTCCTAATGACTAAAATAACTCCTGATGGACATTTTTCTCGAAAGGATACATTATAGTGAATTTATACCATTTCCGACATCACAACCGAGCGTCAAAAAAGGTCCAAAGTGGTAACCATGAAGCTCAAGCTGATGAGTTTGTGACGTCACATGGATTCATGACTGCAATACGTATTTACCACAGCCTAAACTGTAGACTGCCAGTTTTTACGTCACTAGTGTTCATTGTAAGTAGTGTAGAGCAAGGAGGGGGTGGGGGAGAGGGGAGGGTTGGCGAATCCGCTTTCCGACCTCTTAGGTCAGTTGAAGGAAAGTTAAACTACTAAATACCTCCTAACAAACAATTGTTTTTCTTTGAATTATTACGGAATTGCATAACTTTGTATTGCTTCCGTCTGCTCTATTGTTATGCTCCTGTGATAAACTCGAATTATCAGTTTCTAAGCAAAAGCTTTGCTAAAATCAAGGATGAAATATTCAAAATTCGAAATAAAAATGGAAGAATCACTCTTTGAATGTACCTCTAATATACCCGGTCTTAGCAGTTAACGATTCATTCAAGATGATCGAAACTTTCTTCCGAAGCGAAGATTTTTAATATCGAGTAGGAAAGCTACTCGCAACGTAGCTAGAAATTCAAGTTTCGAGAGCGAAGCTTAGCCAAACAAAGAATCTATGTTACCTAACTGCGTAAATAATAACACAGAAACAACACAGGATGTACAACATATGGAGAATTATTCTTATACTCATCGACATTTAAATGCGACAGGAGAACCAACTTATAAACACGGAACATAAACATTGATATCACGTTGTGATAGTATTCCAGAAACTTTCAGCCGTCTTGGATAAACCGTTGACTAGTGAGGCCAGAATCTTTTTCGGGTATCAGGCTCAATGACAACATCTATATAACGTTTATTCGCTACGCTACCCTTGAAGTAATTTTGTCGCTTTGAAGTTTGTTTCGAACCTGCTGTCGATCAAACACAACTTATTAGTTATAACAGACTTTGCTGAGCTGTCGGAAGATGCAGCCCTGCATGTTTTGATATTTTCTAAACACTCGTTAAGTTTCTGAAGGTTTCTGAATTTGCTCTTACACGCAATGCACGCAAGTGCTGATCGCGAAGTTCAAAATTTCTGCAAAACATATATAGCATATTTTCCTTTTTTGCAATGATGCAGAACCTAGAGTGTTCGAGTAAGGAAAAATAATTTTTCAATATGTGCAACATGTTCCATCAATATCAAAAAAACAATAATGATCTTCAGTTATGTTTCAGTTAAAAGTTTGAAACTTCAGGAAAAAGTGATGGCAATCAGAGAAAACACAAAGAAAAGATATTTTGCTGCTGGGATACTTTTTTTGCGTTTGAGTTTCCAAATCATACGTTTCGATTTTTTCGGTTTTAAATTTTTGCTTCTTGACTGAATACCAAGAGTTTCGGTAAACTGTTCGTTGTTTGTTAACACATCTTTTAACACTAGTTAGGTGACGTCACAGCTGATGAGGTCATCACAATAAACAATTTGTACGTTGACTTTCGCTAAAGCGTGACTAAAAGCTGACAATTTATGATGATTTCTACTTATTTTGTAATTTTCAATCGCTAAATACTGTTTCTCATCCTTTTCAGTATTATAAGGCGGCCAAATTTAGCAATTTCCGTCATTACAGTTGCAACGGAAACCAACTAGACACCACCTGAGAGTGGTAGCTATTTACTAAATACAATGGTAAATCGAAGGTCTTTTACCGTATTTGTAAGCGTCAGAAAACAGAGATTTTGGAAGTTTCCAAAGTATTTGAAAGCACTTTAAGCATTGAGGAGCTGGTTGAAACCACTCCGAATGAACAGGGTCTGATCTAGCGCTGCACTATGTTCCAAATAATTATTATCACTACTGATATTTTTGTTCAGTTTTTTAAGGAACGCCACCAAAACAAAAGTCTAAACAACAAGACAACAAAAAAGCCCTCAATAGTTGTGTAACATTGAAAATACTGGTAAATGGCGATTTGAGTTGCTTACACTCAGTTCTTAATAAGAAAATGTCTATCCCCCCAAATAGCAAACCAACCGGTTCCAGAGACAGAATGGGCTTCTTGGAGCGCTTGCTCAGTGAGCTGCGGAAATGGCACACGGACTCGAAATCGTACGTGTATGAATACGGATGTTTACCAAAAACTGTATGGTGGAACCGCAAACATGACTGAGAGACAAAACTGCAACCCAGTAAAACTTTGTCCGGGTAGGTATTTACTGAAAATTATACCAAATCTACTTCAGGAACTCGATCGGGATGGCCGAGCGGTTAGCGCTCGTGCCTCCCACCTCTGTGGACCCGGGATCGAACCTTGGGCTTCGCATGTGGGCTGAGATTTGTCGATCTCCTTCTGACTCCGAGGGTTTTTCTCCGGGCTCTCCGGTTTTCCTCCCTCCGCAAAATCAACTTTCAGGCCAATATCTGTGCCTTCGAGCGATTAAAGTTAAGCCACTGGCTTGGGAGAATGGGCAACCACTCCCAGCGCAACGACGTTACTGCGCAAGCTTAGTAGGGCTTTGTAAGTCAGCGCAAAGCTATGAAAATTGGCCCAAGGCCTTATTTCATGCAGGTCAGCGCTCCGTGACAATTAAACAAACCTCCCTACCGGTCTTAAAGATTCGAGGACCGTCCTTTTTCATTAGTTCTTTCTCTTTCTTTCTTTCTCAGACTGCTCTTCCATCTCTTTTTTCTCTCTTTGCCGTCGCTTTGCCTTGAACTACAGAGTACTAGGTGCTCTGTAACACGATGGACTGTATTCAGCTAAATGTTTAATGCTTAAGTCTCTCTTTAGGATCTTATACTGAAGCTCAAGGACATAGGAAGTTTCGACAGGAAATCGCGGAGTTTATAACCAGACGCGATGGCCACCCTAGCGACCCCGACTGTATCTTCATGTGTAACGGTGCAAGCTCAGCCATAGGGGTATGACCTTTTAAAATGGTTTCATTCGCTAGTGAATAAATTTCATCGGCGGAAACTCCCAAAGGCGTCAGCGAATTAGAAAGAGAGGGAGGGAAAAAGAAGGAGCGGGGCTTCCATTGCCCCTCCCGTCCCTGTTTCTCTCTTTCTTCCTTCCCCCTGACGTCTTGGATTTCTGAGGATGATGATTAAGTGGCACCGATTAATATTCTTTTAAATGTTTTAGCCAGGGTATCGAAGAAAAAACGGTGTATTGGTCTGTTTGAGGACTTGTTAATCAGTTGCAAGAATGCCAAGGAACGGTGTCTGGTTAAATCAAACTAAAATCAAATTAAACCAAATAAAAATAAATAAAACCAAATGAAATTAAAGGGCCCTCTTTAAAAATCTGTTTATGAAAGCGCTTGCTAGTAACATTAATTAGGTATTTCAAAAAATAGAAAAGTTTAAGTAGGTGATCATGAATCTGAATACGTTAAGTGATGCAATTTTGTATAACGTGATAATTGGATAAATTCTGGAGTTTTCTGTGAGTTCTTCAAGGGCAAACGGTGAATAAAGACAAGTCGTGTCGCACTAGTTGGAACATGAAAGTGGATGGAGCCCCCTAAGAAAACTTTTGAGATGACACTAACTTACACTCTTTTTTGTGTTAAGAACCAGTAAAATTTTGCTCAGGCTCAATGATCTTATTTTGCCCGGCAATTTCAGCCTCAAAATGTTCTTATTTTGTTCTTAACTGCTATGTTTTCTATAGGGGGTTTAACTCGCCTAAAATTCGAAAGTTGCTTTTGAACTGTTTCACAAGAAATTTGAAGTGCCGTTTGCAAGACAAAC
>JAOBYF010786868.1:0-14006 GCA_025403605.1 Parazoanthus darwini
ACTAGCCCTATCTGAACTATCTAACTAGCCTTAACTGAACTAGCCCTATCTAAACTAGCCCTATCTGAACTATCTAACTAGCCTTAACTGAACTAGCCCTATCTGAACTATCTAAACTAGCCCTATCTGAACTATCTAACTAGCCTTAACTGAACTAGCCCTATCTAAACTAGCCCTATCTGAACTATCTAAACTAGCCCTTAGCAATTGCATTCGATTCTCACCATGCTTTAGTTTAATGTATTTGGCAAATTCGAGCCTCGTGCACGTTCTCAAAAATATACAACTCGCTACAGTTACAATTAATACAATACACCAATATGTTTGGGCATAACAAGCCCTAGCGTGACAGCAAAACGACTGTGATCAAACGATATTGAAACAAGCCATCCCCGAGTTGGAATTCGTAAGTAAATTGGACGCCTTGAATGGGTTTGAAACGCACGAGGGGTCATACATTCAAGTTCAGTTGATTCGATGAAGGAGCAAGTAAGTACTGGACTACTCGTATATTTGTCGAGTATCCTAATTCTATAAAAAATTGAAAACCAAACTAAAACAGATTTTTTACGGTTAAATGAAACCAATAAGTATACAAACACGTTTTTGGTGTGTGGTGACTCGTACATCTTCACATGTAATGAGACGGTGACAAATGAGTCAAAATGAAAAACATCACGTGCTGCGATCTCCACATTGATCAGCGTATTTCAGCAGCTTTTGAACATGTATGCGACATCAGACATGTTGCACCACATATCACAATATTGATCAAACAGAATTATAACAGTTTATGAATGGGTGGGTCTCAGAACGTTACAGTCGGCAGTCTCAAACACCCAACTACTTGCATGTATTTCATTGTGTTGAGAAAAGCTGCTAATTTTTCGGAGTTTTTCATCGTTGCTGTGACTGGAGTTGACCATTCCAATAACTCGAGATGACTATGGCTAACTACACACTGGGACCAACGCTCTCCCCTCGGGATGAAATTGCAAGAGAATCAGAAAAGCGAGCAACGTGGGAGATCGTACTGGAAACCTTTATTCTGCTTTTTGTCATTTCGGTCGCTTTGGTTGGAAATTCTTTAACGTGTGCAGCAGTTTACAGAAATCAAAGGCTGCGCACTGCACCTAACTACTATGTTGTCGCTTTGGCTATTTCGGACATACTAATGGCCATACTTTTAGCGACATTCGGGGTGGCAGTGATTATTCAAGGTCGATGGGTGTTTAGTTCTGGAGCTTGTCAAGCGCTGGGCTTTCTCCCCATAATGCTGGCCACATTTTCAATCTACATCATGATGCTTATTGCTGTGAATCGTTACTTCACTGTGTTACGTAGAGCAACCCACAAGAAATATTTCACCCCAAGAAACACGGTGTTGTCGATACTTGCTGCATGGCTGCTATCGTGGAACTTCCCATTGTCCTACAGTCTTGCCGGAAACCCCTACGAGTTCCATACTGGCAAGCTGATATGTTCTTTTGACCCGAGCAGCTTGACTATCTAGCACGCAGTAATTTGCAGTTTGACGAATGTGGTTATTCCTTATACTATCATTGTAGTGGGCTACTTTTTCACCGGCAAGGAAGTGCAGAGCCACAACAAAAGACTTCATCGAACCGGTCGAAACTCTGGAGGTATTTCGGCAGAGGAGGTCCGTATCACGAGAATGCTGTTTGCTATCATATTAGCGTTTACAGTTTGTTGGTTCGTGTTTCTTACGATAGAAGTTCTGGGGCTGATTTTCGGTCAATATGCACTGCCTCGACCGGTGTACGTGTGTTACACCCAGGTCATCGCATCGAGTTACGCCATCAACCCCATCGTGTATGCTGCAATGAACAAGCAATACAGAGCGGAGTTTCAACTCATTCTAAAACCTTTAAAACCGCGTGTCCGCTGCGGAGAGACAACAGGCACTGCTGGAAAGTGTCAAGATGCAGTAATCTCTGAACAAAGTTTGACACTCACAAATTTAAACTCAGTCTAGGAAGTTTCGCGGTTTGTTAGCCTGCGGTGCAGACGCGGCCGTCCTGGTCTTCTGGGACATAAAACGTACCAGTTAATACGGGGGGGCTTGGTCATTTTGTTGGGGGTCATGTGGTTCATGAGATGAATGTTTTTACGGGATTATTAAATACTGACTTTTAAATTATGACACTGAGTACAAGTGGAGTATAGTATGGTCTATTCAACTCCATAAAGTTTTATGTGATGAAAATGCACCACCCACGAGCGGTGAAATTTGAAATAATCCCATAAAAACATTCATCAAATGAAATTTACCGATGGGGATAGAGGGGCAAGATTTTTTTCCAAGCTGCAAGGGCAGGGGATGGAGTCCCAACCGCAAGTGTGGCTCGTAAACCAACTTGAAACTAATTCTTAATTCAATTAAATTGAACCAATTGTGATTTTGCGGGTTATGCGCAAAACAGTCATCCCGGGACGAGCAGTATAGTAGAGACCGAATTAGTCGGATAAAATGGATGGAATGGAAGGAGCGGGGGGTGAACTAAGTAGTTAAATACACCCCACCGCCACCAGTATTTGATGTCGCCTGTACTCTTCCCTTCACCTCACCTACCAACCAATCATATATGCAATTAAACACCTGTCTCGTTTAGCATCTATAGCTATTCTAGGTGGTCAGCACTTCTCTCTTTTTAAACTGACTTTTCCATAATTATAATTAAGTTAGTTACCATTGAGATGAAAATATATATTTTTTTGTTGTTATATTTTGAAAAAAATATATACTACAAAACGTGATTGATAATATATTATTCATTTAAATGTTCACATTTTTTATATTTATTTGCGTTTTATTAACGAGATTATAGTTACAAAGAAGTGTTTACACAGTTCTAACTTCTAATTTGCCCCTTTTCCTCTAAAAGATGTCCTAATCGTGAGAGGTGTAAACGAAATATTTTTCTGTGTTGATTTTGTCTGCGGTAAGTAGTGAAATAAAAACTGAAAAACTAGTGGAAATATTTTTAATGAAACTACAATAAATGATATTTGGCTTTTAAGATAATGTGGTTTAAAGTGACCTCTATTGTCTCATTTAGACGAACTCCATACAGTATTTCTGATTTCGTCAAGAATCTGTGTGATTATCGATTATATATAGTATCGACTGCAAAAATGCAAGTAATGAACATGTGTTTAACAAAGTCTTTGCACATTAGGCATTTTTTTGTATCGCCAATATTCATTCTATAGATGGAAGTAAATTTGTTGGAAGACTATTGTGTAATGTTTTGTACTGAGGCATCGACATTTTTGTTTCGCATGTTACCACAATCGGCAAAGACAATAAGGAACGAGATCGCTCTTAGATGTTCCATAGCTAAGTATCTGATTTTGGCTCGATTTGTTCGAGTAAATGAACTGTACGCTTTTTTACATGACAAGGAGTGGAGCAGCTGTTGTGCACACGTAGTGCTGTTTTTAAACTGTTTGTCCACTGATCAGGTATGGCTGATACTGGAGGAAATGTGATTGAATTTTGTTTGAGAAAGTGTGTTGTCGGTAGTATTTGACAAATCTCTTATTTTAATGTTTCCAGCTTTATACCACGAGACGTAAAAAACTAAATTGATAGTAATGGCTCTGTTATAATTCCAAATGATTTCATCAGAAAAGTTATTGTTCAATCTGACTTCTTTTTCGAAGATGATAAAAGGGGAATTGCTTGCTACATCAAGTGAATCGCAGTCAAAATTGCGGCTGAAAAGAAAGCTGTAGCCGAACTTCTGTAAGTAATAATTTGGAATGGTTTTCCATTCGGAATCAAAATCAGAGCATATTCCTTTTATCTAGACTGCTTTAACAGCTTTAATCATTTTGAGTCCTCCGTTTGTTTTATCTGAAATCAAAGTGGATTTTTTTGGGGAGGCTATTGTTCCAAATAAACCTGAAAAAAATTTTGTTCACTTCTTTTTCAAAACCAGTTGGGCGAGAGAGCAAAGAACTTGTAAATATTAATTTAGAATCGGCAAACGATCTTGGTTTTATCAAAAAGCGAAAGATCCCCTGTCTCCCATACACTTAAAGAGATGTAATAGAATCCATTTTTATACATAACACTTCATGTTAGTCAGTGGCAACTAAACATCCTGTACAGCAGCTGAGTTGGAACTTTTATGATCAGATACAAAATTGTGAGCTAATACAAACACTGCCGATATGTCTCCATAAAACTTTGTGAGGTACAAAAACAGATTTATATAAAAACATGATACAAAACCGGACTGTTAAAAGGACCTGCATGTAGTGAAACTTATTCTTTTGGTTCAATTTTTTTCTACCTGTTGTACCAGTGATCAAGCGTTCTGGGGAATAACAAGATAAGCAGAGAATCTAGCAGACATTTATCAGGCATGGGGACTGACTGAGCCAGGTCATATCCACGAGGTTTTACCTCGAACGGTACCAGATTTACAGTGTACCAATTTCTCCAATAACCCTTCTTTCCCTTAAATCAAAAATACAACACTTAAAACAGGCATTTTTAAGGACATACAGAGATACGTTTGTCCTTTAAAATTCAAAAATTGAGGAAATACAAAATCCCTTGGAGCCCCAGGCCCAGCCACAACGGTTTATGTGCCGTGCATGTTTCTAGATTCTCAACTGTCTCCTCGCCCTATTTTCCTGTCAAATAGGTTTGGAGACTTTTTCCTTTCTTCTTAATCAATTGGCTGTATGTGATTAATTTCATCATTCTCATAACCAATCAACGTATTTTGTAGAAAATAATTATTGCTGAAAAAACAAAAGGGAAGAAAGAGACCAACCAAAATAAGCCGAATGAGTTTGGTATGCTATAAAACGTCTTGAAGCAACAAATTCGTTTCATACAAAATACTTTCCTTTCCCTCCTCTTTTTCTTCTCAGCGTTCCTCTTCCCCCTCCTTTTAACGCTGCTATACATAATAATATAAAAATATTACAAAGACAACCTCAATTAAAAAAACATACAAATTGTTAAACTAATTAAACGAAGTAGAGCGTGGATACAGCGCTCGTTCATAAAGTTTCTTGCCAAACGCATCAATGAATGTGACTGTCATATTGTGTTGAGAAATGCGAGCTAAAGAGAAGCCCCCCAGGTGGAAACTGTCTGCCCAAAAGAACTTTAGACTACCGTCCGGTACATCATCAGCGTGTTCCTTGCTGGCCTCCAGCCGCCCACCACAACCGCTTACAAAATACTCCACCGTCGAGCTGTTTTCTTTCAGGTGCTGTTTAAAACAGACAAAGATACATTAACGGTTAGCAAACACACTTTTAAAAGAAGTGTATGTGGTAGTTCAATTTGTCCGCTGTCCAGTACAATTTGGATTTGTCCTGGTTCAAGTTTTTTTGAGCTTGTACAGCTATTTCTTAACCGGAACAACTTTCCGTCAAAAATTGGAATCGAGTATGGTATTGTTATTCACATGTAAAGTGGTTGGGGTTATGTTTGTTTCTGGATTAAGGTAATGATAAAGGTTTGGGTTAGGGTAAGGGTTGAGATATAATAGTTACAGTATAAGGCTAATAAGACAAAAACTTTCAGAACTTTAAACGACTACTCTGTGGCACAGTTGGCAGAGAGTATGACCCCAAAGCCAGAGTGTATAGGTTCAAACCCCAGTGTGGACTGTTACGCCGCAAAATGTAACATTAACCCAGAAAGTAACAACTTTTTGACTCAAAATGTAAAAAACGTTTTGACGCGAAATATAACAACGCAAAATGTAACAAATTTTTGACTTAAGTTAAAGACAAAACTTTAACATTCCAAAGGGTTGAGTAACAGAAGTTACAAGCCGACAAGGTAATGATAATACCCAGACAAGGGCTCCAGACAGGTATTTGGACATCCCGATGCTTACGGTACTGTTGAACAGTAGTTAAACTTAGCAATTGCTGCAATATTGGAGTTGGACGTCACCTATCAGCAACCCGTCGCTCATTTGCGTGACGTCATAACCAACCTAATTACTTGGGCTTCCTGTGGAAAGCCCGAGGTTTTATTCCAGTTTCGTTTTTTCCTGCCATCAGATGCAAAACGCAGTTTTTGACAAGCTAGCTCGTCAAAAATTAACCAATCAGCGCGCAGGATCTACTTTGCATATCGAGGACAAATAACACGGCGGCCGTCAGGTACCGATTCGAGAAAAGAAGAATTTGATCAGTCATTGGCTTTTAATTCATAAGCTAGAAACATGACTAAACTTAGTAGAGCAAAGTAAGCTGACTCGATCGATGCCGGTTTTGACGACTGTTCGAAGACATTGTGCAGTGAAAAAAGGAATAACATTCTTGTGCACCAAAACAGAAGTCCAAGAACCGTTCCTCTGTGGCAAACTTGTTCCCAAGTATAGACTGATATAGTCTTACAATATGGAGTCTTAACTGGGAACTGGAAGAAGATTTTAGTTTTGGAGTTTTGAGCCGACGAGAATGAAGGATTTAACCACGAGGCAGGTGAATCATCGTTGTTGCTAAAGTTGCAACTATAAAATAAATAGTTTATTCCGATATCTCAATCTTTAAATATTTTGAATTGACGAAAACAGTCGCTTTTAAAATTGCTCAACATCGCAACTATTTGTTTTTACACGTCGTCAAAACATACTGTTTCATGTAAAAGCCGGATGTTTTTTCGCCGCGGTATTGGTTTGCAGTTCGTTGGTTGTTTTGTATTTCAAAAGTAGCCAGATAGATTTATATCAGTACTAACATATTGACGCGAATTTCTTAAAGCAGAGCTGAGCCGAATTTATCAACCGCAAACTTTAATGAAAGACGTACTATTCAACAATTCGATCAGGGTTGTAAAGGGTGTGCATTTCCCATAAACGAATTGTGCAAAAGCTCTCGTCAACTGGCCTGATCGGCGTGTAAAGTCAAACTAACAAATATCTCATTCGCCATTCCAACGTGACCAAAGCTTTCATGTGCGGCTGCACTAAAATTCATGTGAACAATGTTCCTTCTTGTTTGAAAAAGAGGGGTATGATCAAATAATTTTGTCACTTTTATCAAAGTATCAAACTGTTTTCACAGAGTATTCTAATTTTAACACAGACACATTGAGGTCCACTTCTAGTATGCTTGGCGCTGCAGTCACGTTATTTGTTGCTTGAACTATTGTTGCAGTTTCTTTCCTCTGAGAATAGAAATACTTTGTGAATCACCGCGCAAATATTATTTTTTGTTTCAAGGAATTATTATTATTTTCCTTTCGAAACTAATTTTATGTTCGAAAAAGCCCGAGTTCACGCAATATGTGCGTCTAGTTATACAGAAATATATACTTTTAAATACAACACGGTCTCGGAGGGTGTATATTAGAAGGTTTGCACGATGGCGTCAATTTACTAACAGTACCAGAATGCTATATGAAACTTGGCAGTGATTACCTTACAAGAGAAAGTGAGCAGAGCATCCTGCAGAGTTCGTACTCCTTCGACGTTGTGAAATTCCATGATTTTCCATGACTTTTTCCATGACCTTAAGCAGTTTTCCACAACCTAACTAGACCATCTGATTTCTTTGCAACATACAAATGTTCTCGATATGAACTTTTTCCAGCATAGTAAACTTTTACAAGGGAGAAAACAGGTACTTTTAAGAAAATACCAATATGTATTTACCTGTACGTATAATATCATTGGAATCTAACTTTCTGAAATCTGACGAGTTCTGTTTCGTTTTATACAGTAATTTTCATTTTCTATGACTTTCCATGACCCAAAACAAAACTCCATGACTTTCCAGGCCTGGAAAACGAATTTGTAAAATTCCATGACTTTCCGGGATTTCCATGACCCGTAGGAATCCTGCCCTGGTAGTGGCAATCGACAAGAAGTGTGACCACACTTGCCATGATTTGCTGTCAACTTTTAAAAGCAGTTTATGGGAACCAGTGTCATGAGCAGAAACTATTTATGTCAATCGGTTTTCGGAAAATTAAGTAACTGCCAAGTATAGTTTCATAGCAATAAACTTTGTAGTTTATGAGCTAAGGTTCCCCAGCCCCAGAACGCCGAAAAAGCCCAGTCTGAACAAGTTGTTACAATTTTCGTTGTTACACTTTGCGTCGAAACGTTGTTACATTTTGAGTCAAAAAGTTGTTACATTTTGCGTCAAAAGTTGTCACATTTCGGGTTGATCATACATTTTGCGTCAATGGTTACATTTTGCGGGGTAACATGGACAATAAGTAAATTGATTTAGTAAAATATCTTTTAGAGTAGCTACTGTGTGATGTTAAGTAGTACGCATTACAGGGGGAGAAGTGGGGAAGGTGTGAAGCGGAGTGAGGGGAGAGGGAATGACTAGTCCCAGGAATGCAAAAAAACGTCCAGTCTAGACAGGGTAAGTGTTACTGTCTATGCATGGGCACTGAAGCATATATCTATGAAAATGGTCGCATGAGCAATCAAACAAACCTGCAAGTTGTGGTCATGGCCACTGATGTATGCAGTGACGTGGTACTTTTCTAGCAGTGGTTTTAGTCGATCAACTAGACACCACGTGGGGCCATGCTCGGCTATAGACCACACAGGGTAGTGGCCCCCAACCACCAAATAATGTGCCGTGGATGACCTGAGAGTATCTTCAATCCACATCCACTGCTGGTCACTCCCAACAGCAACACCTAACGGGAAAAGGACATCCAGATGAGTGTTACCTTTTCACCTCATCATCATCATCATCATCATCATAATTGCCTTCTCCTAAACTAAGAAATAGGGCCCTTTCTATGCTATTTCCAAAACAGCATTTGTTGGACTGAGTACAACTGTTACTGGATTGCGGTTCGGCCGGGCACATAGACTGTAAGCAGCCTCTTCTTTTTCTTCAGAAACAAGGAAAATAACTGCACGAGTAGCAAAGCAGAATCTGGGAATTTGAAGGAGGAAAGGTAGACACAATAGTTTCTCAACAACATAAAACACCTGTGTGTCACAAACATCACTCTAGATTGCTGTCGGACTCTCTCTTTCGCTTTCTTTTCTGCGTATTTGTGATTTCGTCGTCAACTCCCTAAAAGGGTTCTCTCACAGTTTAAAGCGTTTCGCAAAACCATGAAAGAAACTGTTGTTCACTTGCCCACGGCTTTACCATTAATAAGCTACTGTATCTTCGTACAACATATTTTTGTCGTCGTCCACTGGCATAAACATTGTGTGGTGTATACCTAGATGAAAGCAATCAACTGAAAACAACTCTCAATGATCAAAGTTGGATTGCCTGTGATAGCTGTCTCAAGCAAGACGACACGTGCAAAATACAGCAGCCACCACCGCCACGTTTGTGTTGAGCTGCAGAAATTGTTCAATCGAGCTCGTTGATCGCCAGCATTTTCCAAACTCTTGAGTAAGAATTAAATGAACAAAATCAACGCCTTCGAATTCGTGATGATTCATGTGATGAACACTCTTCAAATATTTATTCGGTTTAACTTCAAAAACTCTTGCCGTGTGATGAACATAAATTACTGCGCTTGTGTGGACGGAGCTGAGGAGAATCTGTTGTGCACATTTTAAATTAAACAAAATCGGTAGACCTTATAAAAATGTTAGTTATCAAATTGTTGCAGATATACAATACACGTAGTTTGTATGTCTGTTATAATTTTTTTTAATCAGAATACTTATTGTATTAATTATTATGATATTGACAATTTGCCATTCGTGATATAGAGCGGTTTTCATTTGACCTTGAAACAAATCTAACACCAAATGCCAAATGCATCCCTACAAGAGTTTCACAAAACTTTTTCGAAAATAAACTTCAAATTATCACCTTTTAAATTAAAACTATCATGTTCCAGGAAACTAATCAGGTCTGAAATTCTGTGTACGGGGTTTGAAAATTTTGGTGTAAGATTGTACTGGTTAAAAAAAAATTGTCGAGGCATAAACGGCTTTTACCAATTCGGCAACCCAAATAAATAACGATCGGTCCCCTAGTTAGAAAAAAACTTAACTAATTAGGTACAACAAGTTAAGTTATGATTTTCCAGCTGCTTTGGTCTGAAACTGGGTATCATTTAGTTCTAAAAGGCTGCAGGCCTGAAAGTGGGTATATATAATTAAGTATCAGGTTCTCTAAAATTCCTCCTAGTGAAAGATGTGCTCACCTTTTGGCTGATGGTGAAGACCATCAGGTCCTGAATCTCCACACAGCAAGACAGTGTCAATCATCACCAACTGCAACAAATCCCCTGAACCTGGCCAAAAAAACTGATTTTAAAAACTTAGCAAACAGCGTACTGTCAACACACAACAATAGATGTACAATCACGTACTGTAAGTGAGGGGGTAACCAGTAAAGCTTGGCTGCTGAGCACTTATATACAAATATATTGTTAACAATATATACAGATTAAGTGTTGCTTGACTGGGGAGAAAATATGAAACACTGAACACTACACTTGAAGATATTCATGAACAAACAAAACTTGTAGTCAGACCAAGCAACCAACCTGTTGTTGAATTCATACCTCGGTTGGCACTGCCAAAACAATTTTCAAAAGGTATATCTCTACCCAAACACACTGTAGTAAATTGATTCTAATGCGAAAATCATTGTAGTTTTCTTTAGTTAGTTTAATTTAAAATTGCCAAGCCGATGCACCATCAATTTGAGATCCATAAAACCTGCTATCATGCACTTGGAACTGCATAAACTTTGTTAACAAACTTGTTACTTGTCACAAGCATTCAACACATCATGGCTCAGTAAATGCACAAGTTTTGCAAAGGCAGATTTTCAAATACTAAAAATTTGTCATCAACAAAATCATATTAACTTTAGAAACTAAATAAAATTTTAAGTTTTAAATCTAATGCAAATACTGTAGATGCAAGCGTCCCAATTTTGATCAGGAGAAACTCGTCATCCCCCATGTTTGTGGCAAGTTATTTGGTTGAGCTCCAGCAAAAGTTCGATGAATTGGAGACCATGGGTGTACTTAGGACCTGAAGACATTGGCATCTCTGTGAAGAATTTATATCCATCTTTCCTGGTTAAAAAACCCTCTGGGGGCACCTGCTCATGACAGCCTTTGTGGGCCTTGGTAGATACAGCAAGCTACAACTATCTCTTATGCCAAATGTTGACTCAACACTGCGCCACATCCATCAAAGGAAGTACATTGTCAAGACTGACCTCACCAGCACACTTTAATCATCTATCCCTGGACTCGATGAGGAATGTCATTCAGGCGTCAAGGCTCGTTCACACTAGCAACTTTTGGTGCAATTTTTGTCACAATTTCTACAACTGTTTTTCTCACTGCCATGTTGTATCAAGTTTCGACATTGTTCAAAACATTGCAAGTTTTCTGGCACTCAATTTCACAGAATTGCAGGTACTTTACATGTACTTTTGGGAATTGCAACAAAAGCTGCACCAAAAGTTGCTAGTGTGAACGGGCCTTTAGGATATACATGTATGTGCGGTCAACCATGGGCATGCAGGGCTCTGAAACTCCCCTAGAAGAGCTCTCGTGCTGTGTTCTTTGCCATCTTCTGAAGGAATGCACAGACTGTGGTCACTTGGTACAGTGAACCTGCCCTTCCCAAAAACTTATAAATGTTAAGAATGTCAACCGCTACTTGCAAGTTGATACTGACACCAAGGATGGATTTAGTCATCAAACAGGACAAGCCCCAGGTCCTTCCCGTGAGTGCATCATTGTGCTACACCAAGTCCTCAGCGGACTGTTGCCCGCACATCACATCAAGCCGAGCCACCAATCCAGCCACAAACTAAATTGGCTGCAAATTAAAACATTACCTGTTGGCCCTTGCTTTGGACAAGGCTGTAGACAGTACAACCCATACTTGCCACTATTGCTCTGCCTTCAACAAACTCCCCGTATCTGTGCATCCAAGACTTCCTGCCCCCACTGGCCATGAGCACATCCTTTGCCAATGATGTTCTCAAACACTCATGCCAACTGATCTTTGTGGTGAGTCGTGAGAGAATGTGTCACAGCCTTCACCACCACCACCCTTATACAAAGAGCAACACCAGACTCTTCACGATGCCCTTCTTCACCAGTGCATCCCTGTGCGTCCCCTTGATGGCCCACTGGCAACTATTCATACAAACCCTGCTCCTGGATTTAAAGTGCTTGTTCATGACAACCTTTGGCTCCGTCACCACCTGACACTCAAAACTCTGTGATGCTAAAAAACCCAAATAAGAACCCTGTTGCTAAACGGGTAGAACAGAAAATGGAGCACAAATTGTTGTGGCTGAATTCAGCGCAAGGTTAGGTATCTCGGGTCGACCTAGCAACCGCAATAGCCACCATAAACTCCCGCATCCATTCTCGAGGACTATAAGTAAAGGAAATGTGGTACCAATGTGACCAGTTTACCAACCATCAGCTAACTATATCTGACCAACACTTGATAACAAGGAAACACGAATTACATTCCACCAACCATCCTTACATGTACAGCGAAAGATCCTAAATTCCCGTGCCTGACATCTCCCCTGCTAACACGAGTCCTGTTAAGGTAGGCAGTTTGGTCTTAGATCTGTATTCCAAAGGCATTATAAGTCTCATTCACATGAACGCTACCTTCTTGATTCGGTAGATGGTCAGTTCTCTACTGTTAGAAAGTTTGTTGGTGCCAAGCTACACTCAGCTTCCTACTGGGTCCGTAAGTCTGACTGCTTCAAAGTACCATCCAAGATCCTAGCCGCAGCCACCAAGTACCACCTGACCCTGATGATTCATCTGGCGATGAGCTTCCATGTGAACCACCTAAGCCATCCATACGACCCACAATACCACAAGCCATGTCTTCTCCAAAACCTTAAGACCCCCCAGATCCCCTCCAGATCTTCAAGTTCTGATTCAGCTCAAACTGACACTATTGAACCTCCTCTATCCCAAAGATCTGGCAAGGAACGACATCGTCCTGCATACTGAAACCAGCTAGCAAACATTCTGGACTGGACCATTCTTTTAGCAGTGGTCTGATTATTTAGTTTTCTTTACTTGTAATATACTTCTCAAGAGAAGTAAGCAGACAGTCAGTACTGGTCAATGGTACTTCGTTATTGTTTATATTGACCAGCGGTAGTCTGCTACAGTGCGTTAAGCATGTTGAGCCAGCCCTGTCCGCCATTTTGTTTTCTCCTTGCAAGTTGTTATATTTACTGTGACTCAATAAAGGTCAATTGAACTTAAACGCATGTGTGTTTGCCTCATTAAACTGGTGATGCATAATGTTATACTTATAATTCAGTCTAATCAAATAAATAACAATGTAATTATACATGTAAGTATTGGACACTTACCATCAGCAGTCTTGAACCTCTCTGTGTAGTAGTTGTGTGGAAAGTACCACCTTGACGACCTCTGTGTGTATGCTATTTCAGCAGATACATTCCCAATGTGGTCATGGTTTCCAGCCAGAACATACCATCTTTTCATCAAGGACTTTGCTGTGAAGATGTCTTCAAATGTTTCTTTAAACCTCTTGTCATCAACTGATGTCACACCCAACTCGTAGAAGTTATCACCTACATGTAATATATAGATGCATAAATGGGCAGAGGAAACAGAAAACTTTACAATTAATACAAAAGTATGGAAGTACTGCAATAACATAGATTTTCACTTTTCTGTGCAGGACACTGCATTTAATGAAAGGCATGCAGTTATGTCATGGACGATTGCTGGCACTCATTGGTAGCCAATGATCAGAACCTCAAACAAGTTTTATTATGCCCTCTTTTTAAGCATTCAGCTACATGTACATATTATCATATTTATTTACTGTATCTTACACAAACAGAGATCCTTGACCTCCCCCCACCCTCCCCCCTCCCCCAAAATAAATTCTAATTGTGTAAAAACTCCTTGCACAACTGGGAGCATACAAAATTTTATGTTATTCACTAAGTTCTTAAAAATCTACAGTCAGATTTTGCTGCCACTGCAAAAATTTCACAAAGGTACATGT
>JAOBYF010786979.1:0-14005 GCA_025403605.1 Parazoanthus darwini
AGTTCAACATTTGGGCAAAACAACAAGAAAGCTTCAAAACACTCAAGACACTTTAAGCACGTAAATTCATGAAGTGTAAAAATGAAAAATTGTTGAGCGAGAAAAAAAAGTAATTCCACGTTAACAGGGGAATAATAGTTTAATAAATCCCTGTGTAATTTATTTATCCTTCCCATAGACGCCTTGGTTAAAACTGAAATGTATTTTTCAAGTCCACTTGGTTGTGTTCTAGATATCGACGAGTGTGCTCCCGAAAGCCGGTCATGTGACCCCAACGCCGACTGCGCCAACTCACTTGGCATCAATGTCGATGTCGCAGAGGATTCACTGGTGATGGACGGAGATGTGTTTGTAAGACTAAGTTTCCTCCTAACAACTTTTCGTCGTTGTTTTTATTCCGTCACTCCTCCATTCTAATCCTCCTTTTTCTTCGGCTGTCTCTTTGTTTTTGATGCATGAAATCTGTATCATTTTGTTTGGTTTGCGTAAAGTTATTTTCGTGCTTGTTCGAAGTTATGTATTTTTGTATTTTCTGTCTTGCCATTGCTTACTTAAAAAGCTAAATTGTGCAGTGGAGAACGAATAATGAACGTCTTTATTTCTACTGTTTACTGAAACTTGTTTACTGTCCGTATATTTCTATCGGTCATCTCAGATAGCCTTAACAGTCAGATCCATGCACGTTCCAGACCCATGAGTCAATATTCAGGCATATCAGCCTGAATCTGGATCAATCAATCGAAGGCAATTCAGCATCTTTTATGACCAAATCTTAAACGTTTAAAAGTGTGTTTTCTTTTTCAGCGGACGGCTCGTGCAACGGAGTTCGGTGTGACAACAACGCAAAATGCAACCGGGGACGCTGTGTTTGTAACACAGGTTACCAAGGAAACGGAATAAGATGCTATGGTAAGAAAAATAAACACTGTAGTTTTTACTTAATTACTTGATTCAAGGTCAGTATCGTTTGGTAGAGCATTTCGTGAAATTGCATTGAAAAAAACAGAGTAGTCTAGTGGAAAATATTTTCCGAAAACGCAGAAAAAGATATACTTCGTTTCAATGACAAGTAATTTCTTTTGATAATTGGCTTAAGTGCTCCTTCTAAGTTTTAAAAATCAGGGCAACGCAAACAACGAAGTCTTTTTTTTAACGGGATGGCGACGTCATGGCGATCATGAATATTAGTCATAAAGGCTGACCGAATGGCGTTCATTTTCATAAGCCGTAAAGCAAGCTTAATAAGACAGGAGATTATATCAAATCGTGTAAGCGCCCACTATCTGAATCATTTCCAAACGAGTAGAAAACACCCAATGGGTTCTTGCCTTTTCAGATGTTGACGAGTGTGCTTCGTCGCTGGGGATATGCGACCCCAACGCCGATTGTTCCAACTCGCTTGGCAGTTATCAGTGTCGATGTCGCAGAGGATTCACCGGCAATGGACGGAGTTGTGTTTGTAAGATGAACAATTTGTCTGAAGTGTTTTGTTCATATTGTACATGTACAGTAAAGGCTTAAACGTATTTCAACGCACACATTTACTGCGTCATGTGCAGCCGGATGCTTTTTATGACAGTGCATCGTTCTACTGCCTTTTGATACATGATTATAAACATACAAATGCGTCTTTCGTCTTTAGAAGTTGCCAAAACTTATTGTAAATTAAGGTTGAGTGATTGGTACTTGAATGTATATCTAAACTTTTGCTATAAAGTTTTGCCCTTTGGTTCAGAGTTGTTAAGTTTTGTAATTTGTCCAAATGTGTCTAATTGTTTAAATTTTAGAGAAGATACATATACATCTAAAAATTACGGAGAAATATATTTTACAATTTGTATAATTAAATTTATTTTATCAGTTTGAATTCGACATTTTAAAAATCGTCTGTATCAAAAGCCTAAATGACAAAAAATATGCTACTCAAGTAAGAGCGCTGCTCGTTAATTTCCATTTGAGCTGCGATTGGATGATAGTTAAGTGCGACACAATCCGTGGTACCTTCATGGAAACAGCAAGAAAACATTTTGTCTTGAACTCATATAAAGGGTTTCATAATCAATAGGCAACCGCACTCTAAGACTGTGTCATGTTTGTCGTGCCTTGGCCATTTAGAGGACAAACATTTCCACTTTGGTTATATACAGTAATATAGCAACCTCCAAAGACAGTACTTTTAAGTTTAACACCTGGTACGCTAGTTTAACATTTAATGAAAGCTAAGAAAGCTGTTACAGACTACATCATAAAATTTACCTATGCAGCGGATGGAACATGTAGCGGCGTAGTATGTGACAGTAACGCAAATTGTACAAACGGACGATGTGAGTGTAACACTGGATACCAGGGAGATGGACGAAGATGTGACGGTAGGTGTGAAATACTTTCACCCACACAAAAACATAGTCTATTGTTTTGTACAAATATTATGCACAATAATCTTTTCATGAACACGAACACCGAAGGGACTGAACAAAGTGTCCATACTAGACTAGCGTCTGATTTAAGCTTGTTTCACAAATTATTATTTTATCCCTTTTCAGTAAATTTATCGTGTACAGTAACATCATTATACTCGACTCGACTTTCCTTGCAGATATTGACGAATGTAATCCGTTCAGGAATCCCTGCAACATCAACGCTGACTGTCTTAACACCGCGGGCTCATATTCCTGTGAATGCAAGCCTGGCTTCAAAGGGCATGGTTCTGATTGTAAACGTGAGTTTTTAGCTTGGTGCGACTAGAACACCCCGGGGTGTAAAGTTGCCGTTTGTTTAAGTCGAGAACGAAATATTTCACAACATATGTAATTCTTTTGCCCCGAACCTGTGATACTTGTTGATCAGTTCTGAACTAATTTTGTGGCTCGTTTCTGAAGCGAACTTGTGACTCAATTCTGAACCAATTTTGTGGCTCAGTTCTGACCGAGTTTAATTCTTCTTGCTCTTCACCCTTTTATTTTAAATGTTTTTTGAGAAACATCTTTCTCGCGTTGGTGAGAGTAGACAGTGTAGCTTAGGCGTTCTGGTTGGCGGGGAAGGACGAAAAGCTGTGAGCAAGCATTTCTTCGGGGCTTCGCTTTTTCGCTCTTCCCCGCCAACCAGAACCCCAAAGCTACGCTGGCTATGGAGGGAGCCGAACTCGTGACATCTTGGCGAAGGGAGTCAGGATGGCCCAGTGGAACAGTTTCAAGTGATTTAAGTGGCTGATTTTTCTTACAACCGCCTTACTCACAGCGGACGGGACGTGCGCTGGAGTCAAGTGTGATGTCAATGCCAAGTGTATCAAGGTGTCAGCGGTAGCTCGCGATCAGTGTTCATGCGTTCCAGGGTACTCCGGTGATGGGAGAACATGTACAGGTACAGTGATACCGTTAATACAAAACAAAGTAATGCGTCTTATCGTCCAGCAACACTATAAGTATTAAATGCGTGAAATGGTCATACATCTTATCGCTTCTTAGTTGGATTACTCTTATTGGCCCACGCACGAATCGCTCCATCGAATCTTAATTGGAAGTGCGCTCGATACTTTAGGACATATTGTCCTTGGTCGAAACGAGTCCTCGTTGTGAAGTGCCTTCTGCCAGATCTTAAGTTGGGTCCGGTAATATACGTAAACATAGAGACACAGCTACGCAAAAACACTTACGCGAACGCAAATTGGAAGGCGTGTCCAACAACCTAACCTGTCACATGTTTCATCAGTTTGTTGTTTAAGTAAAATCGGAAATCTACCCTTAAAACAATGTCAACTCGTTTTGTCTTTTTGTTTTAAGATATCAACGAATGCCAGAGCGGAAGTAATAGATGTCATGCCGACGCTATATGCACCAACAGCGTGGGCTCATATTCCTGCAAATGTAAAGTTGACTTTAAAGGCGATGGGTTCTCTTGTTATCGTAAGTATTGTGAATCTTTCTCCGTAGCAGTGTTTAGCGGAAAGGGGAAAGAGATAGGCAGATAGAAAATTAGCTTATTTTCCTCATTGTTAACTCAGAAACATTGGACGGTGTAGTTTGCTCTGTTTGGTAAAAGTTAACAAACATAAACCAATGATTCAGATATATCAGTCCAGGAACATCCGCTTTATATGTTCAGTTGTCCAGAAATAGCATTCCTGTATATATAAAATAATTCTTAAAATCTAATATTTTATAAAAACAGTATTGAGAGATGGAAGAGGTTTTGAACAGGATGACCGTGTTATTTTCGACTGTACCATCCAGGTTTTAATGTGGCAAGTTCCCATGAAACGGAAAATACTAACGATTTGATATTGCTTCTTGCCTGCTTGCAGCGGGCAGTACGTGTGGAGGTATCATGTGCCACAGAAACGCAGAGTGTTTGAAAGCATTCAGCGGCGGCAAGTACTGCTCCTGTAAAAAGGGATTCACTGGAAATGGACAGAGCGTTTGTGACGGTAATTAACAATGAAGTTTGCGTCTACTATACGGTTAATAGGACTCTATTCAGACTTAGGGGCGGGACCAAAATTACCTCGTGGTATGCAAACCCCTCTAACGAAGGAACCGTTGAAAGAGTAGAGCTTCAAAAGTGAGGACTAGTTCTTTTAAGGAATGTATTAATCTGTTAAGAACTTGTTTTTTGTAAACACGGCACTTAGTTTCTGAGTGTCCAGTTGTAGTATTTTTCCTTGATCTTTTCCGTAATTTTAATTTTTTGACTTTTTCCTGCTGTCGAATTTTAAATATTACTCATTAAACTCATTGCAGCAGTTTTCCACTAATTTCGAGTAAATCAAGACCACTTTATGACGTCATCAAAAAATTCAAACTTGCTGCCAAGAAATCGAAGATTGTGGTTTTCTGACGTATTGCGACGTGGTACTTGTCTTAATTAATTATCATATTATTTGTACTGCTCTTGTAAGAAGGTTTTACTATGGAGAGACAGAGCGTGTGTAGAGGTTGTTAGCAGAACGCACTGCATTTAAAGTTTGGTAAAAGGTTTCACCATGGAGATGGAGAGAGCGTTTGTAAACATTTTAAGGTTTCTAGTGAACGCGTTGCGTTTACAGTGGTTAACAAGTATAACGTCTATACAGTACTGCTCTACTGCTCATGTAATATAGTTTTACAAAAGTAGACTATAAAAATGGTGGGAATGAAGTTTGAATACTTTGAGGTTCTTGTAAAGTGATAAAAAGGTGGCAATGATACAACAATGGGCTCCTACTCTGCAGATTCCTTTTTTGGCCTGATGACGTATTTCACGGAATAGGGGAAGAAGAGGAGAAAGGGATATTTAGATGCCATTTGGATCGAGTTGCTAATAACTAAAAGGTTGTTTTACTTTTCAACAATGTATACAGGAAAATATAGACAACAAGAATATACTGTAGACGTGGTTATTGTTGGGACAAGTGCATCTTTGCTAAGACAAGCCTGTTTTGTGCTTTGCATAATCATAGGACTTAACTTGCCACTGTTTATTTACAGATATTGACGAGTGCACTCGTGGTCTGAGCAGATGTGACAATAACGCATATTGCATCAACCTGGAGGGAACATACCGTTGTAGATGTAACCGTGGTTTCCAAGGAGATGGCTTCTTTTGTCAGAGTAAGTTTGTCTTGCTTCCCAAACCGTCTTGGCCATTTTCAAGTGAGTACATGCTTTTTGTGCTGAAGGCAGCGCGTAAAGGATGCCGTTTGCAAAAAAAGAAATTAGCATTTTTTATATTCCACAAACTCCTTGTTATTGGAGAAGTCCTCTTCAACAAATGCTTTAGTTTTATAACGGTTGCCAGTAAAATTTTAACTTTTAGTTGTAAAATAACTGGCAAACCTCCCGGGCTGACGGGACCAACGACTTTATGTCCCAGGCCAAAGAAGGTGCGTTGAAAGAAGGTCACATCACCGGCAGACCTGTAGAATCGAGCTTGGAACCTTATCTTACGAACTGCCAGTACGATGAATCGGCGGTGTTCTATTTTCTGAAATCTACAACAGTGAACTACGTAATTAAAACAGACTGTAGTAGAGGTGAATATTTTAATTGTTGTAAATCTGCAGGCGATGGTACTTGTGAAGGAAATGTGTGTGATTTCAACGCAGAATGCTTGAGTGACAGTAGTAGTGGAGGGAGAAAGAGGTGTCAGTGCAAAGCAGGCTTCAAGGGCAATGGCTTTACCTGCACTGGTGAGTAATTATCTTTTCTGAGTCAGCTTCATATTACGACCTTAAATAAGTTGTTATAAAGAAGTAGTAATTGTGTGGTAGCTTCCACGAAGCTTTCACATGACAAGTAAATAGTTTTTGTATCAATTCACGGACGGCCACCGTTTACTACTACCACTGCCGTTACGCCGCCGCTACGGCTGCTACGCGTTACTTTCGCTACAGCTACTGCTGATGGTGACGCTATCGCTGCGGCTGCGGCTGCCGCTGTCGCTACACACGTTGCAGCTACGGCTACCACTACCACTGCCGATGTTGCTACCGCTACCACCACTACTGTTAATACTGTCACTTCACAGTTAATGCATTGCCGATCCCACAGCGATGAAGAAAATGTGTTGCCATGTAATAGGTTTCAACAAGAAATAAGTAGAAATATAATAATGTTAATAATAAAAATAACAATAATAATAATAATAATAATAACAACAACAATAATAATAATAATAACAATGATAACAATGATAATAAAAATAAAAATAATAAGAATAAGAATGATAATGTTATGATAATCGCTAAAATCAGTGTTTAGAAGATTGCCGGATATCACCTTATTTGCACTGGCAAACTGATTTCACTTGTCTGGAAACTGCGAGTCATTCCGGCGTACTCGTAGTTGTAGAAAGCATTCTATGTTCAAGCTATTAAAGTTATTAAGGTTACTAAGGTTCTAAATTATTTCATGATAACGTGGGCCACAGTTTTAATCTTGGCCTCTCAAAGAATACGGAGCAATCAACAACTTTCAACTTACTAGATAAATGTTCTGCAAAAGCTAAAATCCAGTCACCGAAAGATTGGCTACACAATATTAAATCACCATATGTATCAGGGTCATAAATACATAACCTGTCGTTTGATTATGAAAAATAGGTTTTAAGCTTTAGAATATTCATTTGCATATCTTTTATGATATTTAAAATAACGGAATTAGTTGGTGTTATTTATTTCCCAAACTATGTTTGTAGACGAAAATGAATGTATGAAGGATGTTTGCCCGAAGAATTCCGTGTGTTACAACACTATGGGCTCCTTCCTGTGTAAGTGTATTCCTGGCTACCGGAAGTCACTTGGAAGGTGCAAGAGTAAGTAAAAAGAGCCTTCGTTCCGGTAAACTCTCCGCAAAACACTAAAAAACAGCAAAAGACTCAGTAACATAAACAACTGATAACAGTTATGCGAAATGTCACACCGAGTTAAGTTATACGAAGTATCAACATGGAATTATTAATTGCAGAATAGCTGTTCTTATCATTTATCGAGCTACATGAGGGGTATTTTATCAGTAGTCAAAAATAAAACCTGTGCCAAAAATTGCACTGAGACAACACTTATGCAGTCCTAAATTATTAAAAAAATCGTTTAGTTTTTATTGGGTATTCTAGTTACATTCTAGGCGATATGGATGTCAAACTACTTTTTCTGCCACTTCTGCGTTAAAGTAGCGATAAAACCAATGTCTCTGTTTACGTAACGTTTTACATATCCATGTTGGTGCTTTGTCAAACGTATCCGGGCGCTTTGATAATTACTTAACCAAATCATTAAATGTAACTCACTTATATTAACTTTATCGTTTTGGAAGATAACATTAATTAATACACTGAAGTAGAAACACAAGTGTAATTTATGGTATTCTAAACTTTAATACTAACACCAAATGTAAAGACATAGAGACAGCGATTTTTGACATATATTAGTTAACTTCCTGATTTGTGCCCTCACAGAACTGTGTAGGCGATGTCTGAACGGCGGCACGTGTGTGGGACTCAGCAGCTGTGAATGCTCGAAAGGCTTCAGTGGAAAGAATTGTCAGTGGTGTGAGTATCTTGTCCATTCGATAATCGCCGTAATATGATGTGTGGTGCACGGGAGAGTACGTCCTGCGGATGTAAATGTGCTACCCTTAAAAAAAGTGTCTTTACTTTAATTTTCGTGCGGTAAGCTCGAGTGTCTAAAAAATGCCTTTCTTGTTCACCCAGATGGCGATGCATCTCTGGTATTCACTAAGGGCAACAGTATACAGCGGATATCGCTTCCTCCCCGTCCCAACTCGTTTGGTGTGGTGTACCAGGCCCCAGGAGTGGTGAATGTTGGTATTGATTTTGATTGCGTGGAGATGAAACTTTACTGGACCGAGATTACGGCTGGAAACATCCTTCGCTCGTCTTACAACGGTTCCGGGTTTGAACGTATAATTAACCAAGAACAAAAAGGAAGCCCAGAGGGTATGCGTACATTCTTTTTTATGACCCTTCTATAGCTATCAGAAGTGGCGCGGGACGTTATTTCAAGGAAGTTTTTGTTGTACTAGATTTGCAATTATTTGTCGAAGCCTGATTGAGCAAATATTTCGAATTGAACTGAATATGTTCTGCTGTTTATCTCAAAAAAAAAAGATCAAGACGTGTCGGCCGGTAATCGAACTGGGGCCGTTTCGAATCTTATGTTCGATGGCCTAATCACTGCGCTAGTCCACGCTACATAGTGCATTTTCAGTACATTTGAAACAAGAAATAAAAAAAGGTAGGAATCATAACGGAAAACTTGACTCGAGCGCTTCCCAAGCCTGAGTAGCAGCATGTAATTCATCAATAGTCCAGACTCTTTTACTCAGCCTTAGCCTCGGCTTGGTGTTGAAATAACAATAAAATAACTAACATCAAGATGTGGCTAACGCTGAGTAAATGACTCTGTAATCATTGTAATCAACGGCAACTACGAATACAAAACTGGTCTATTAATAAGTAAGCACAAATCTTTGTTCCAGGGATTGCAGTGGATTGGATCGGGCGGAACGTGTACTGGACCGACTCGTGGCTGGACGTGATTGAAGTAGCGAGGTTGGATGGTTCTAAGCGTACGGTCTTAATAGACTCGGGTCTTAAGAACCCACGAGCCATTGTACTGGATCCCCCTAACGGGTTGGTAGTTGCATGATATGAACAAGAATAAACTTTACCTGTAAACGCTACGTGATTGGTTTTTCAAAGAAACTCGTTAATGAAACGCGTAGTTGTAAAAAGTTGCAAAGTTTACGAATGTGTTCTTAAATAGGAAGCAGCTAAATGAGTAAAATGCTGGACCTCGTTGCCCACAACCATGCCACCCTTCTAGCCAAAAAAAAAACTGTGGTATTTAAAGAAACAAAGTAAATATCGTCCTCAACTTTCTCCCTTATCCGTTTTTCTTATCCAGCTTTCCCTCTCCGCCTCATCCCTCCCCCTCATCCCTCCCCCTCATCCCTCCCTCTTACCTACCCTTTTTTATCACGCAGCAAACCAGTTTGCTTTCGCATCCTGAAATATAGCTTGAAAACGATGTTCATTTAAAAAAAAAACACACACAGGATAAATAACAACAATCCAGTTAATTGCCACCTAAAACAGATTATCCGAACCATTCGCTTGTCGAAAAACAGTGCTTGTTTATAAATATTTCTAACTTGTAACTTAGTTTTGGTGTCACTAAATCTTTGGGTATGGGAAAAACCGCGAGAGGTTACTCTTAGCTACTATTTAAAGCACAACGTCAGTCGGTTGAATTGGCTCTTGTTGACACTAGCATTTTTGCTGGAAAGGTTACCAACTCAGAAGACGTTAATAGGATTACTTTACCTTAAAATTTATCTTTACCTTTACCATTTTTCCATTTCTTAATTTAGAAAGATGTACTGGTCCGACTGGATGCGGAGCGGTCCCAAGATTGAGATGGCTGACATGGACGGTTCAAACAGACGAGTTCTTGTCTCTCCATCACTCGGACTTCCCAACGGACTGACGCTTTCCAGGGACACTAACGAGTTGTGTTACACCGACGCGGGCACTTCAAGTATCTATTGTGTCGACCTGTCTAAAAGCTCAACGAGAAAGGTAAACTTGTTGGGGAATTTAGGAACTTGTGGCTATAGAAATGGTCTTGCAGGTACTAAGTTTCAGAAGGAGTTAACCCACAGACTAAATATTGCATTTCCGGCCGATGGAGGCATTTTAAACTCACGACGGCGATTTGTGAATTCGAGTGAAACTGTACCAAATGATAAAATTGAAGTAAAAACTGTGTGCTCGATTATAATTCGTCGTATTCAAGTGATACACAATAAGTACATTCAATCTTCCTAACAACATGAGTCCATGTGAAAGAGCTAGTTGGAAAAGTTTGTACAACTGTGTTCCATTTTGTATAAAAACTAAAAACTAAAAACTAAACTTTATTTAACGTCGTTGCGCTGGGAGTGGTCACCCATTCTCCCAAGCCAGTTGCTTATGTTTAATCGCTCGACGGCACAGATATTGGCGTGAAAGTCGTTTTTGCGGAGGGAGGAAAACCAGAGAACCCGCAGAAAAACCCTCGGAGTCAGAAGGAGATCGATAATTCTCAGCCCACATGCGAAGCCCAGGGTTTGATGCCGGGTCCACAGAGGTGGGAGGCGCGAGCGCTAACCACTCGGCCATCCTGACTCCCCGATTGTACGAGTTCTTTTACACTTCACAGTGCAGACACGACTACGCTTAGACACGAACATGCATTTTCGTATCATGTATACAAGCAGTTCGCGTTTAACGTGAGTCGCGCTATTACCATATATACTGTCAACATAACTATTTTACATTTTTAAGGTATCATTCGTTCTTACCTTCACATCCAGGTGCTTGATCGGTTACCGTACCCGTTTGGTATCACCACGTTTAATCGCACGCTGTTCTGGACCGACTGGATCCTACACAAAGTGCAACAAATGGGAATCAACTCCAAAGCGCTTGGAACGCCTCTCAGGACCTTTTTTGGGAGCTCAGGGAAGATGTTTGATATCAAAGCTGTGAGACCATGTCCCGCAGGAAACAGTGAGTTGAAACTAAAACATATCTTGTTTGAGTTTACAAGTCTTGTATGTTCCGTCGACATATCTTTTTGCATTTTACCTTGGAAATCTCTGTATATGGCTTCAAATGTTGTAAAAATTTGTATTGACTAACCATTTCATCTCACAGACATTAACATTTTCATCATAGCAGTTAACCTCTGATAATGATCACCGTTTTGTTTATTTTATACTGCTGCAGTGTCTAACCCATGTGCCGTGAACAATGGAGGATGTGAGTTTCTGTGTCTTTTAAGACCAGGTGGACACTCCTGCGCTTGTCCGAAAGGGAAGACGGAGAATGGGTCCAAATGTCAAGATTTCGCAAAGCCCAAAGGTTTGTAACCCCTTGGTTTTTTTTATTTTTAAAAATAAATCTTATTCAATTTTTATGAAAAAAACAGCTCTCTCAGGACACACAATGGACTTTCCAAAGCACGAAGCAGTGAGTTCCACACCAAAGAAAGATTGATACCTACGACTCCCGGTCTTCTGGGCATTCTGACTGACTATGCAGGAACCTGCTAGAGTTCTAAACTTTTCTTCGTTGTATTCTTCGCAGATCAATGTAATGAACCACTAGGGGTTGAGGATGGTAGAATAAAAGACAACCAGCTCTCTGCATCTTCCGCCTGGAACAACAATACGTTGAGATACGGTGCAGCAAGGGGTCGTCTCCACTTCAAAGTTTGGCCCCAGGGATGGAACGCCAAGAAAAATGACCCATACCCTTGGTTGCAGATAGATCTCGGGTCGGCAATGACCGTAACGGGCGTCGCGACACAAGGGTTTGGGGCTTCACAGACGGATGAGTGGGTGGAGTCATTCAGTCTTGCTACTTCGCTGGAAGGCAAAGAATGGGAGGCATACACTTTTGAAAACAGGGAGAAGGTAAATATCGTTATAGTAAAACAAACGAAGTGTTTTAAATGATTACGAAATGTTTTCTTTCATCAAAATGTAAAATTACGATGTTCGATAGGGATTTTTTTTGACATTTAAATAGCTGTGGGAATTTGGAAAGACTTTGCATTTGTAATTTTTCTATGTAAAAATCAGTTTCTACTTCTGAAAGCGATCTTGGTTATGATCATTATCATCGATAATAAATATAACGAAAGCTATCAGTTTGATGTTCATTCTGTTATAGTCTTCTGAGTCTTAGACGTTTGATCAGTAAGAAACCAAACCTATACTACCACTAGTTATTACCCACGGCTTACTGCCACTCAGTAGAGCAAAACTAATAAAACGCTACTGTAACTTTGTTGCAGATATTTATAGGTAACTCCGACAGAAATACAGTAGTTAGAAACGACCTTCAAACACCGCTGCACACTCGATGGCTCCGCTTCCTACCCAAGTCTTGGAACAACAACATCGCGATGCGCGTGGAGGTCTACGGATGTCGGCCCGCGCCCAAGGTAGTAATTTTCTAGCAATAATAGGTACTGAATAACTAGTTGTTACATGCCTACTGGTAATATAACATAACATAATAGAATAGAAAAAAATAGAATATGATATATGATACAACAATTAGAAGAAGAAGATTTTGTTTATACCGAGGCGGTTCCAATTCAACCAAGACTGGTTTAAACGGAGGCCTAGCTGTGTAAACAAAACTGAATACAAATTATTTATATTTATACACCCTATATTTACAAAACTAAAAATAAATAAAAAAGAGAAACAGAAAATAATCACGCACAAAAGTCCTCTTACAAGTTTATGGTGATTCATTTACCAATAACAGAATAGTTGCATAGATACAATTTTAGTTATTTTTCTTAACTTAGTAAGTGGTTTTTCTTGTCCTAGGTTTGGAGGTAAAGTTTTTCACACTTTCTACCATTGTAACGAAAAGAACTTCGGTATTCTGAAGAATTTGCAACGGAAAAACGGAAAAAGTCTTTATTCTGCGGGTTTAAAGGGGTGGAAATCGCTCAAGTAAATGAAATCACGTAAAGGATTGTCTGATATTGCATCGTTCTTTTTAGCAGCTACGTGTTGACCCAATTCATAATATCACTGTCTGTGGACTCATATTAACTGAAGTATATGACGAAACCTTAGCATGATTGTGTCTGCATAGTCTTGTTTGCCGAGAAAGCACACCTTTTTGGTTGTCATGGTTGTATGGTGTATGAAATATAAATGTAAGATAGAATAAAAAATTCCGAAATACTTATTCAGTTCTTATTGTATCCTAGGATCAGCTCTGAAAGAGTCCCTGGAATATTTATCAACTGGGCCGGCTCTCAAAATGTCGCTATTGTATGGTACACTGCGAAGCATTTATGCCTCGATACATAAAAGTGTCAGTTGCAGCTTTGCACAAGAAGTCATATGACAAAAACTGCCTTCGCTTGTCAAAAGAAAAACTTTGTGAACTGTATGCATTTAGCCTATACTGTCGATCACCAACTTTTGGTTTTGGGCTGTGAAAGCGACTGTTTTAATTCTTCATTTTGCTTTAAATGGTCAGAACTTATAAGTGTTAACGTTGTCTATTACAAAAACCTCGAGATAGAGACTGAGGGTCTCATTCGGTTATCTTATACAGTGTTTCTATGAACAGCTGAAATTTCTTGCAGTATTCAACAGCATAACCTATGAATGTTTAACCTTGTATAATTGCAAAAATGAACTAATTGCCAAAAATTATTTGGAACCTGTACCTTTTTTCAACGTAAATCCAATAATTAGCTAATTTCATGAAATCCTTTAATCAATAACAAGTCGATTGTTGTCCAGATTAATGTTAACGTTTAATAATATCATAGGTGACAAGTTACTCCTTAATTTTGGTGCGAAATTTCAGCGTTAATTTATAATTTCACATGTGAAATTACAGTGTAAAACATCCACCGGCGATTTTGAGCGTAATTTGTCACCCATGATATTAAAAGGTAACCAAATGGCAGACTCGTGAAATTAGG
>JAOBYF010787090.1:0-14003 GCA_025403605.1 Parazoanthus darwini
TACTTTTGCACTGACTGACAGTTTTGTGGGAAACTGATTGAACTGAAGTTTCGACATTGAATGGTAGTACATTTAAATACACTGATGATAGACATTTCCACTAGTTATGAACCAATTAAAAAAATAATTTTGAAACAGGCGGCACGCCATATTACCTTTGTGTGAAGTCGACTTTGTAACGGACTGGAATCTTCAGAAAACTCCGGAAGTGCGCAAAGTGTTTAACACTTTTGGAGCAAATGCTTTATACCATTATGCAAAAATTTCATATATTAACTCCTTTACAATATCTAATGAAGCTACACATTGTTCAAGCTTTCTTTAAGTATACGTCAACAGAGATGGACGCGTTCAAGTGTGACTTTAAAAAAATTGATTGTGATTACACTCTCCGCGGTAAATGCTTCCACTTTCGATATGTATTCCTCAGAATCAAGTAAGTCTGTTTGTTATGTTCGAGACCTCCGGTCTTGAATTAACTTTATTTCAAACGTTTTTGCTCTGGCGGTCACAGAAGCCATTAACAGTATTTATAATCTGCATTATTCCTGTTTCATGCAACGAAGAGTGATAACTGTTTTGTATACAGTTACATTAGTGCTACTGAAGAGAGCTTGCGAACTAGGACGGCGACAGACTTCGCACTATAACAAGCAGGAGAGAGCTGCAATAGTAGTGACAGTAGAGAGCGTACGAATCAGAACGGCGACAGCTGACGACAACTACATGCAACAACTCTTTTTATTTACCTCTAGAACTTACGTTAACTACAAGTGAAATGAAGAAAAGTGACATGTGAAGAGGGTATTGGCTTCCTGTAATAGCCTTAAAGGGTTAAAGGACTAGGAAGCTAGACTTGCAGAAAGAAAGTTCCTTATTTACTTCATACTTAATTCAATCGTTTTTAACTTACACGTGTTTCTAAGTCTATCAATCTTCTGAATAGTTGGCATGGCCAGCTGTTAAGTTAATCTGCTGTTACCGGCATAGTTCAGTTGGCATGACACGGTTAGCCAGAAACGTACCCTTTGGCCTCCTAAAGTTACCATCACCGTGACTTTAGTGTCGATGAAGTTTGACACTCGGAATTACGGTTAGGGTTCGGGTAAGGATGAGGGTTTTAGCAATCAGCTGCAAACACACAAAAATGAGTCAGTGGCCCCCACATTATTTTAAATTCGTCGACACAAAATGGAAAACATATGAAATGTTTTAAAATACCGGCTGCCTTTAGAGTTCAGCGCCAGCATTATTTTCTGAAGTATTAAAGTACAAAGTGTCACCGCAACCCGGTGGTTTATCGATCGACTGTGTAAGCTTTTCGTAAAAGTCCAGCTGTACAGACGGGAGTTACTTTAAGCCAAAATAACTGAGGTTGTTGGCAAGTACTAATATCGGCCAAAGATGGCGATACACTGGAACATGACCTTCTTTACTTTATATCTGGTTCCCAGGACCCAGACGTCTCGAAGGCCAGGTTGCCATAGTAACAGGTGCCTCAAGTGGGATTGGTTCGGGGATTGCTCGAGGGCTGGCAAAGGAAGGAGCTAAAGTTGCTCTGGCAGCAAGGCGACTTGACAGGTGAGCTATAATAAGAATAAGAAGTGTTAAAAACACGCTACATTGATGGGTCAAAACCATTCGTTTAAAAGGTGTGCGCAGGGTGTGAACCAAGGGCCTACAAATGGCGAAAAGTGGGACAAAACTTCAGAATTGTAGACAAATATAGCTGCATACCAATTTCTCATAAGAATTTATACCGGGTGACAACATTTGTTTATCCCAAAGCATTTGTGGTTGAAGTTACCGCTGACCATTTGTTTGTCGTCCATAGGTTGGATGCACTCCGCAGTGAGATAGTCTCCCAAGGAGATGTGGCTATCTCCGTCCAAACCGACGTTTCCAACAGGCAAGAGGTGCGTCAAACAAGAAAATTAAACTTCTAGGGTAGACAGTTCTTTTGAAAACCGTGGTTTCACCGCATTCATGTACTAGTATAATGCGTTTTCACGTGACGTTAGGCCGCCATTTTGTAGCTCCTTTTACAATGGAGTTGTAATTAGTTTCTTTTGTTGGGGGCACCAACATGGCCGCCATGCCCTTTGTCATTTGAGTCCCTGGGGATTGAGTGATAACGCTCTATACTACTCGGTTTTCCTACATTGTTCCTTGTTGACAGGTCTTCTTATTTTTAATAGGAGCGTAAATACAGTTTTAAAATCGTATTCTCCCTTACGGTCCTAGGTCAAGGAACTGGTGAAACGGGCGGAGTGTTCGCTGGGTCCGGTGGATATTTTGGTCAACTGTGCTGGAGTCATGCATTTCACATTACTGAAAAACCTCTGTGAAGACCAGTGGGAGAAAGAGGTTGATATCAATTGCAAGGTATAAATTAATACAATACTATAACTATATGATACCTTACTATATTTTACACAATATAAAACCATAACATATAAATTACAATACAATAACTGAAATAATACCTTATCGTATGTTCAAATACAGTGAAATTCAAAACAATACATGCAATACATACTAAACAATTACAAAACATAATAAAACGTTACAACATCTAATACTCTCTGTTTCAGAAATGCAGGAAACGAGTTTCCAAAGCAAAATGACAGAAATCATAGGCATGTGATCACTTTTCAGCGTTATTTCTGATTTTAAAAAGAGTTGCAGCTTTGTAGCTGTTTTGTCTCATAAACTGTTTTTCAGGTCTGGTTTCAATTTCAGTCATCTTGATTGTTCATTGTAACTCAAGTTTATTAAAGTTATTATTATTGATATTAATACTATTCTTATTATTATTATTATTATTATTATTATTATTATTATTATTATTATTATTTAACTTGGAACACGGATATAGAAATGAGGTGAAAAAGAAACAAAAAAATTGGATACTTCCTGACATCCTCTGTTGTGAACAGCTATAGGCAACCAGATCATTTCTTCGTCTTCAAAGATCTACTACATTCCATATTCCAGAGCAAGCTTGACATACGTAACAGGGACTGTTCGAGATTCGAGTTATTCAGAACTTGCTAACCGGACCTTATTTCATGACGATCGACTTGCTGTGACAAAGATATTTTCACATTTTGTTAGGGAGTTCTGAATGGCATTGGCGCAGTGCTGCCCGGAATGTTGGAGAGAAGCAAAGGTCACATTGTGAATATCTCATCGGATGCTGGGAGAAAGGTGGGAAATGCGTCTCTATTATTTTTTGACAAATTTAGAGATTATCGGTCTTCTTGGGTAGTCGGGCCCAGGTGTCGTCTGTATCAGTTCCGGACCCCTGCTCCCTACAGTCCTGAAAGTTTCACCCTCTTTATTAGCAAAAATATGAACTTTGTCTGATGGACAAAAAACATTTTCATTAGATAAAGGGTATCGTAATAGTAACAATAATATTAATAATAATATTAATAATATTGATATTAATATTAAAAAACTTAAGTAAGCTCTTCACAGAGTGTTTTTAGTAGTATAAGTTGTATAACTTCATTTTTTAAATACCAAACACTGGATACTGAATTTCTGGTAATCGGATTGGCTCTCCACTCAAGGTCTAAATCCTATATCCTGTAGTTTGTCCAAAAATGGAAACTGACTATTTTATCACGGAAAAATTTTCCCTCAAAATGGCCGAAAACTCGAGTTGGTAGAATATGAAGTTCGAGATATTTTTATCCAGTGTTTGTTCGGTGCTCCGCACCTCGTCCGGTGGAATAATTGTTAATTATACAGGGTAGCCCTTTCAGCTCTTGGCTGGTATCCAAGGGGACCTTGTATAAACAATAACAATTTACAAGATTGAAGTATTGTAATTAGACAAAAACTGGAATACACAATCAATGATAGTATAGCATGTGTATATACGGTAAAATTTACAATTTATATTTGCAAAGACCAAATATATTATAAGCTAAAAGCTAATAGACTACTTTCGATATTACAAGATAAACTTGAGTACGAAAAGTCATTCTTAGCCTTATTCCAACCCGATAATCGAGACTATATCGACCGTTCTATATCTGCGAAAAGTTTTTGCTAAATTGCAAATTCAAAATATTCGTTAAATACGCCATTTTGAAATCGCAAAACTAATGGTTTCTCAAGTTATTATGTAAATCTTTTGAGTAGTTCCAACAGTTTAAGAGGAAACCTAAACAAAGTAATTGTCTCTTTATACAAGGTGTTCCCTGGATTGACCGTGTACTCCGCAACGAAGTTCTTCGTCGAAGCAGTGTCTCAAGGATTAAGGCTGGAAACCGCTGGCACGGGTATCAAGGTCACTTCAATTCAGCCAGGTATCTGCGCGTCAAAGTTACATAGGCTAACGACAATATATCCCAATTTATTAACAGGCTGGCTGTCAAATAAAATGCGTCATAAAACGTGTTAAACAACCAGACCAGGGTTCCGACATCCTTTGCAAGCGTCTCTAGTTTTGTGCATTTGAAGCCTCTTGACGGATTCTTGTCTAAAGTCGAGTTCGAACGCGAGATAGCGAGAGTTTCTGAGTAGTCTAAAGGACCTTTAACTGTAGTTACTAATGTTATTTGCGATTGACTTGTTGACTCTAATAAACATAAACAAAGCTAGATATCCGATCTGGCCCTTGAAGAAACTTTGCCTGTTTATGACCAGAAATTAAAAGCTTCGTGTGGTAACGAACTTTGTCTTATTATTCTAGGTGACGTTGAAAGTGAGATAAGACTCGGTACAACTGATACAGAGGTAAGTACGTTTTCCCGGATTGGATTGTCATTTGTAAGAGTCTGTATAGTTAAGTATGCGCATGCGTGCAGGGTAGTAAGAGAAAAAAAAGCTGGCTAAATTTCCAAGATGGCGTCTTGAAATGCAACTTTTAGAGCAAAAGTATGAAGTGTAACTTTTTTCGTCCAAAAAATTACTGACCTTTCACAGTGGACGAAGAAAAGCAAGATTGAGAAACCCAGTGTGATAAAACCCTTAACTTTTGTAAATCTTTCTTGTTTTCTGCAAATTTGTGAGCTTGGTTGGCGTTTTTCCGACGTGTCAGTCAGAAATACAGCAAATGTATGAGAACTTGGAAACTGACCTCAACCTGAAGTCATGGGGCGTATCATGCATACGGTCTATTCACTTTCCTTTCTCCCACTTCCAGGCCAAAGAAAAATTTGACGTGTCCACCAAAATGAAAATCCTGAAGCCGAGTGACATCGCCAACGCGGTTATCTACGCAGTCACACAGCCGCCATACTGTGCTGTGAATGAGATTCTAGTGGAACCAGTAGACGGCCCTTGCTGAGTTTATGAACCCTACACTTGTCTGCGTTCACAGTACCGTGGATACGTCCCCAAGAATAATATTTATGCGTACAGAAAGACGCAGTCGTTAGTATTGTTGTAACAGTATTAATATTCAGTTGTTTTTGATAGCTATTTATTAACCGACAGTAGGTTCGGTATGGGAAATATCAAACTGAGCCCTTGCTGTATTGCCTGAGCGCTAGCGACGTCAATGTGTCAACTCCGAAGTTTGATGTTTACCATAAAGATCGCCCGTTCGAGGTTAATAAATGTCTCATTTTATGAAATGTTTTCTATAAACGACAACAACACCGTGCAAGCGGGAATTTTTTACTTCGCAAATCCGGTTTTGCACGCGTGTAGGTCATTAACATAAACCCGTTAAGTCCATGGGTATTACCGTTCAAGAACCAGTCAGAACGCGCAAAGTGTCTTTGCAATATATCAATTTTGTTTTTTTTATTTTTGTTTTGTTTTTATTGTTTTATTTTGTTTTAATTTATTTGACGAGTTTTCCTTTGCGTACTCTTCGCTTCTGGGGAGGCGAGAAAGCACGATGTTGGTTGGCAGTGCATTACAAGAAAATAAAACCAATTGATAAACGGTAATGGTAGATCCAAAACAAATGTTCCCCTTCCCCCATCCCCTGGGATTACGCCATCATCTTCTGCTCACACATTCCAAGAGGTATGATTCGTAAGACGAACTATCACTCTTCCGTAGTTGATGTAGAACATAGTAATTTATAAGTATAAAACTGTTGTAAAATAAACACGATACGATGCAGTGTTCTCCACATGGTGCCCAGTTGTTTATGCCTTGTTCTAGCTTATAATAAAGATATACTTTAATTATTAGTGTTTAAAACTATAGAAATCGTTGGTGCTTCGAACGTTAAGACAGCGCCGTACCTGCTAAGTTATAGACTGTTGGGCAAACTTGTGCTATCTAAAACAGTACCTTCAGAAAAGTTGACTGTATGAAAAATTTCGCGTCATTAAGGCGCTTCTTTCTCTTATACTGTAAAAAGCAAGAGAAACGTCGTAGTAAATGGAAATTGATTTATTTGTTCAACATTCCATGCTGCTGAACTGTTAATTATAAAAAAGAGAAATATTTTATTGTAGCACTGATTATTATTGGCTGAAGATGTGTGTGTTTTATTCAATCATTAAATAATTTATTCAAAACCAATAGAGAATTTTGTTACAAATCCAATTATTGTATTTTTAAGAGTGTACTGGTACATAGTTGATAGAGCTAACTGGTTATGAAGCTCAACAAACTTTAAAAGAATTGTTCGAAGCTGATTTGTTTTATGCTGAACAAACCGTAACCGTGTAGGTTATTGTGTTTACGTTTCGATAGTTCATAGGTATTTAATACCTTTTATGCGGTTTTCTGCACGGTTAAGGTCAACGAATAAAATAAATAAATAAATAAATAAACAAAGGAATTGGCTAAGTGTCACAACCAGTTTGCTCTAGTAGCTATGATTTGTATAACACTTTGTATTCGTTCAGTTTTTGCAAGCATGCTAAATTTCGATTTTAATGTAATATTGAGGTTTTCGTAGATCATTTGTAGTTTAATTTTGATGTCTTTGTTATTCTTTGGTATATTGTTTTACGTTTTCTCATTGATCAAAACCAATAATAAAGTCATTAATGCAGAAAAATAGTATTTTGTTAACTTATTCTTGAGTTCTAAAAGGTGTATACAAAAAAAATTCTCATAATTTTTAACATACACTCAAGAAACTTCTGTTTTCCTTTTTCAGAACGTTTTGCTTGGTAGATTATTTCAGATAAAAGATAAACCATTCTATTTTGAAAAGTTCTTTCAACAGTTGTATTTGAGGACACAAGTCTTTCCCCTCAAACAGCTTCTAACATACACGCAAATTTATTTTGTGCATAAATGCATGCATGCATACATACCCACCTACCTACATACTTACATACATATATACATATACTTATATACACTTACATACATACATACATACATATACCTACCTACATGCATGCATACACATAAACTATTATTATTGCCTCGCTCAGTTGCTCAAAACAGTTACATGCAGAGCGACATGCAAGTTTAAAGATGAAAAATGTTACCAAAGTGAAAGTCTGTAAACTTGAACGTACATAAATACGGACACAAGTTTACTCACACCTGTAGTCCCATTATGAACACATTTTTGACGTTAAATGAACTACCTCGTCATGCATGATTTATGCAAATTAAGATAAAATAAGAAAAAAATAATTTTTTGACAAAACTTTTTTAGTTTCTTTTCAAATCTTCTTGATCATTTTCCTATTTTAACCTATAAATACATCCTTCCTGTTGATTTAAAGAAAATTTGCTGCAGTTTTGTTTAAACATTTAAAAAATAAATAAATAGAAGCCAAGACTGATGCCAGACATGCTGTGAATTTACTGCCATAGCAACAGTTCTTAATTAAAACTTTGATTGAAGTAATTAGCCAGCCTAGTGCTTGTTACATGCAAAAGAGCCAGCTTTTATCTGCAACAAGCTGTAACAGTGGAAAATCATTTCTTTCTTCTAGTGCATATTTACTTGATTTGTGACAACCCACAATTCCTTTCGGTCTTGGCCTAGCTGGGTACACAAATGCACCGGACAATCTCTCCCGGAACGTCGGTTGTATACATTAGCACTATATTTTTTCCCCGGTCTGTTCATAGTCGGTCGGAGAATCTAGTTGCGTTCCTTCTAGCCAAGGCGAGGCCTTTGACACAACCTTAATCCCAGGCTCTCTCCTCTCCGGAAAAAGCCTTAACTTGGTTGCAAACGAGTCAAATAAACGAGAAAGGGTGCTAGCGATAACTGATAAGGGAGCACGGTAGATTGGCTTTAAAACATTTTTTCATTCTCTCGCCATCTAAGATGCTAATGTATTACCTATTAGTACGTAGCCGTGGGCTCCAGTTTCCGAGAATGACGTAATGAAACCCGAGCCCGCGCTGCGAATTCGAACTTGTGGCTCATAACACAAATCCAAGATGGCGCCGGAGATCGAAGCTTGTTTGGAAGCCAACAGTCGAGGGAGCAAGCTAGGGTTCAACTCTAGTGTGCTCCCTCGATTACGCGTGACGTTTATTGTTGGTTAGTCTGGATGGGAGAGGAAAAAATATATTAAGAATTAATTGCATGGTATTAACAAAAAATCGCTATCGAGCAAACATTCAGAATGAAGTATTAACGATAAATATCATTCTGTGCTTTGGTTGCCTTCATAGAGTTTCTCAGTCGGGATTCCACTTAACAATGCAAGAAACTTTGACTTAAAACCATAACTGACTTCAAACAAGATTGAAAATAATTTTAGTTTGAACTTGGAACTCGGTATCAACTGCTGTTTGGGATGAACCCGCGTTCTGTTGGGAGTTTCAAAAGAATTCTGCCAATAACTGACGTGACTTTTTACGGTTAAACCAAGAGATCGTGTGATGACCCTTGAGACTATGAGTCTCAGGGCGAAAATTCGAAGATCTGTCACAATCCAGGTACAATTTCGTGGTTTCTGTCTTTTTCGAGTTTTGATGCTAAACGTCGCATTTCTTAAGAGGATAAGGGTAACTAAAAACACCCGCTCTTCCATTGGAAACAGGATTTTGAACAATTTGTGGACTCATACTTGGGGAAGTCCCAAGAAAGAGCGGAGATCTCGGGTAATCGATTGTCTTGATTGCCTCTCGTACGTCTCGAATTTCTGATTTTACTTTGAAGAATATCTGATCCAAGGACTTTTCTAATGATTCCAGACGCTGCTGTATCGACTCGACTGCAATTGTTCCCTTATCAATATGGTCTACCGAGACACTCAAGTCTGTTTCCCTGGGTGAAAACTTTACATTTTCCAGGGACAGTCTAGTTCGATCGTCGACGTGGCTACCATAACTATGTCGTTCGTAGTTTAAGTTTCCCTTTGGTGGACTAAGCGACTGCAGAACCATATTGCTGTTAAACGGACTGTGATTGGTTGAACGCGGGGCTTGAGTGGAGAGAAATTCACTTTGCTCTGCTCGGCTGTCCATTTCTCTCGCAACATAAGGTGATTCCGGCTCCTATAAATGCAAATGAAGAATATCGTATGTCATGGAAGGTCTAAGTAACTGACACAGTTTTCGCGTCGTTAATTATAACAAACAGAGGAAAAAAGATAGAAACAAGTTCCTATTCGTAAAATTTGTCATCAATTTTTAATAATTATGCTTGTAATTTGATGACAATATAGTGTTGCAAAGGCGTACGTTCCTGAAAGTACTTTGCTATTTCTTTCAATTGGTGGATAGAAAAGGAGAAAGGGTTGCTTATTTTCTGGGTCGAAACTGATCTTAGACGTTGACTTCGTTTAGAGATCTAGGCTCAACCATGATGCTTTGCATTGTTGATATTGTCGAGTCGGGTGAACTTCGTGTTCGTTCCCAGGTCCGTAGGAGGGGGTTTCGAACAAAAATTTTCCGTAGCCCCCTAGCGTCTCGCACCTTCGGCGCTCGCAATTTTGCTCGTCTTAAAACCCCCTTCAATGAAAACCAGCTACGGGCGTGATTCCATTTATTACAAATCTTTTTCCCGCAAACAGGCACTAAGAAAAAGGATTTACTTCATAGTTTTAAGTGCAAGTTTTTTAGAAATTTAAAGGTCATAAAACTCCTTTTTGTAACCAGGTTCGAGTTGTTCGAAAGCCGATTGGCGCTAACCCAGGGTTAGATATTTAACCTATGTTTGTATTTACTACTTTACTGGTTTGATTTGAGCTGTTACTTTGGGTTTTAGTAGCTGGGTTTCCAAGGAAAGTCTGAACAGTATTCATAAGAATTGGAAACATATTCCTTGGTAAAGGAATTACTCTTTGAAATTTGACCTCACCCAGGTTTAAAGTTAACCACCTTTAAGATAACCAGGCCCAAAGCTGCAAGTGTGAATAAGAATACAAAGTTAAGATGTTTGGGAAAGGATATCATGGCTTTGGGGGCATCTTCTTTCCTATTTACCTGAAATACCATCGAGGGGATGGGGGAAGGGGCGGTAAATGTGCCAGATAGGGATCCCGAGTGGCGTTGTGTCTTAAAAAAGTGCAAATATTGGGAATGGGATGGCTATACGTTATGAATTTAGTTATTTATTTCTTATTTTTCTTCTTTTTAACTTGACGTTCTACTATCTTTTAGTTACTTTCTCTCGGGTCTGGACTTCAACTGGAACATTGGTCATTCTTTTTTTAATGAAACCACTTTTAAATAGCATCAAAAGTCTAAAACTGTGTTTAACATTACTTCCTGTAGTGAATGTTTTCTTACATATACTAAACCGTTACTGGTTATTTCAGGTACCTTGTACTCAATACACCATTTTTCTAACGCAAATTTTTACTAGATCAATTCCTTCGTGGGGGCTAAAAGTGATGTTTATGTTGAATTAGTGAGCCCAAATTTGACCGAGTAACGATTTTTAGCCCCCACAAGGGAATGGATCTAGCAAATATTTGCATTAGAAGAATGGTGTATTCTGTAGAAACCCCATGATTTCTTCCCATTAATATGTAAGCCCTGGGTGCAAATAGAAAAGATTGTTAATGTTGTTAAAAACAGACTTTAATCAGTAAAACTGAACTATTAAGTTAAGATCTCACGGAGCAAAACGGGCACTGAGTGTTAAAACGAGCATTTTTAACGAACAAGACTGGTGGGTTGAGTAAGCCAGTTCAAAAGGAGATTTTAACCGCCTAAGGGTCCTTAAGGAGCTTTCGAAAAATCGATTTGCTAACGCTTCACCACGTCCAATGAACGTTTTGGGGGGACAGGAGAGTCTAGCACGTAGAGGCAGTGAACATTAAGAAAAATATATCTGAATACCCAAGCAAATTGTGTGAAAGTGTTATTTTTAGTACAGGAACTTCACGTAGTACAGCAGCAGTCATTAACACTGACACAACCTTAAAAAATGATAGGCATTTTGCTGCTGTTTCGCGATTGCAAGTTCAACGTATGTAAAATTGAAAAAAAGGAAGTGGACGTGAAAGGATGGTGGAGAGGGGGTCAGCCCTTAACATCAATTGAACGACAAGCGTTAACAAATCGATTTTCCGACGGTCCATTAAAGCCTTTTGCTAACCTCGTAAATGGACGGTGGGGGGTTTGCAATAGTCACCGTTGACGAAGCCTTCCTCAACGAGCACTTGCTTGATTTCCGCCCTAAATTCGGCGGCCGTTGTAAAACATTTGCGATGGTTTCCACTGACCTTGAAACATCTGTCAGTAACATCGATGTATCTTCAGCAACAAAAAATTTTCTCCAGTAATCGTCTAAGGGTGAGAACAAACGTAGTGAGCATTCATTATGAATTCGCAGCCTTCCAAAATTCTAGATAAAAAAATTCACATGTAAAACTAAACTCAAAGAATAAATACTTTATTGTTTTAAGCCTCGATTGGACAAGAGAAAGGGGTCTTTTTGAACGCAAAAAGGTTTTACCAACCTAAAATCTTAAGCATTAAAACTATTAAGGTAAAATGTAAAGTACCTGTAGTCCAGTTAAGGATACGTCTTTTAACGGTAATTGGGTGACGTCATCACCTATATATATTATGCAAAAAAAGCTCGAACCAAAACTGTTATTTCTTAACAAAATTCTTTCTAAATTTTTTTCTTCCGTCCTGTTCTTTCATATTATGTTATTGGAACATGAAAATACATGTAAATTCGTAACCATTTGAAAAACCTTTGGGATTGACTTAAGGGTTGTCCAAATCAATGTCAGCAGAACTTGGGAGCCGTGATGACGATATAAGTGACAACACTCTACTACCACGTGACGATATACCGGACATCTACATACCACGTGACCACCGGTGGCGGATGAGTCTCCAGCTCCTGATGACTTTGAACAATTTGTGTTGAAGCAGTTTATACTTTTGGTTTTGGACCAAGTCCCCGCGATCAAGAGCGTTCCTGTTTTGGCCTACAAATCTGGAGAATCTCCAATAACTCTGGATACACTGAGCAGCTATCGTCTTTACCGCAGAGTTATGCTCTAAAAGTTAATAGTAACGATAACAAATGATTAGACATGCTATGGTTGTAACCAGGCATGGTAAACTTGAACTGAACAGTTCAACTGAGGAAGGTCACTGAAGTAATCGAAACATTTTACACATCATAAACTATTTTAACCAGAGTCAACGTTTTTCATCAATTCTTACGATAACAAATGAGCTTGAAGGCTAAAGTTTGATGAGAACATTAAAACCAGAACGCTTTTGAGGTTTAGTTATTATCAGGGAAAAAGGAAATCATTCACCTCAAGCGTATTTAATAGTTATTCAAGTTATTCGCGTTGGGAACAGCTTGACGATGTAACAATTTACTCGTTTGTTGAGGAAGAGGTTCTTTTGCTGGGTGAAAACCCCTTTGCGAAATTCAGGCATGAAGATAATTCCCTTCCAACAAACTTAACTTAGTAACCACAACAACTTGAATTAAGAGTATTTTTGAGATCAAAAAGCCCGGTAAACGCGATTTAGAATGAAATTGGGGAGGGATGGGAAGGGGAAGAGAAGAGAAGAGAAGAAAGAGGTGGATGTCTCTTATGAAAATGTGAACCTGTTTCAATTATTATCGGAGTTATATTGTGTTTTGCACCCTTAGAAACTAAAAATGAAATGATTCGTTAAAGAAACCTGCATTCTCGATGTAAGCCAGTATTCTCTTCTCGTGTTGGGACAGCTGCAGCTGTTCATGCACGACGCTGATGAACAACGCCATCAAGAAAATCCCCAACACCGACGCGAATCCCACAAACGCACGCGCCATAATCGAAACAGGAACTACATCACCAAATCCAAGAGTTGTCATGGTAACGACTAACATCCAGACGGTGTCCTTAAAAAGTAATGAATTACGTTAATAACGCGTTTGGAGTTTCTTTCAGAACCTTTAAAGCTTCAGCGACATGAGCACATTTCTGTCACACGGATTGTTTAAACATTTTTTGTCGACACATGCTGCGCAGACGGTAAAACACAATCTCTTTGATAAATTAACTTGGTTATGAGCCAGTAATACATTTCGGTCAGCAGAGGAGCAAATCAGTAATAAGGAAAGGTTTCTAAGCTGCATCTTGAATGCATTTACTTTGACGAGTCTCCCGCACAAGCAAATTTCAAATGCGACTTGTTTAGACACACGACCTTGTGCAGATAAACTTTGACACAATCAGTATTTTGTACACGTACGAGCAAAAATGTAACGTGTCACGAAATGTGTCGACATCGACAATACTTTATGGAATCTTAGGATAAAACAGGGACCGCGGAGCGTCTTTTGCATTGGTGGGGCTAAAGATGCTCGCGCGAAGCGCGAGCAAAACGAGCGCCGAAGGCGCGAGCTACATCTAGGGGGGTCCGGGGGCATGCTCCCTCGGGAAATTTTGAAATTAAGTCCTTCTGAAATCGCCGGAAACGCGTATATTTTATCAATTCTAGCAAAACTTTGGTTGAATATTTAACACCATTCTGCTACTTTTCTGCACATTAATGGACCGAAAAAAACATGGCATGAAGTTCGGTCATAATAACTGACAAAAGCTTAATATTTAAATCAGTGGAAAACTATCTCATCGAACGAAACCGCAATTTTTTCAAGTTCAAAGGAAATCGATCTT
>JAOBYF010787201.1:0-13988 GCA_025403605.1 Parazoanthus darwini
AAACAGAAACAGAAACATAAAAAGGGAGAGTAATTGTAACTGGAAAAGGAACTGAAAAAGTAATAGGGACAGGAACACAATATTTTTAACATTCAAAACAAATCGGAGCAAACTGAAAGACAAATTGTGGCTCATTAAATTGTAAGTTAAGAATGTTCAACATTCAGAACATGTCGGACTTTGGAGTTTTCGGCGAGCGAGCGCGCGCGCGATCATGCGAGTAAATTGACGAGGGAAGGGACTGGGAACGATCAGTAGTCACTCGATGTTCTTTCCCGTTGTCTTGGATCATTTTTTAAGCGATTTTCATCAATTTTTCTATAGAATTGGGCTCCCTGTGCTCGCTTCTGCCTTTTCCATCGTGTCCTCTTATGCAGGAATAAGTGCCTGATTGGTTGATCAAAAACAGCTCTCGAGACATTTTTGAAAAGAGTGCAAGAGAAAAGAAAAGTGCTTGTCGTTGCTTAACTACTTATTCTCGCGTCAGAACCGTTTTCATGGCGAAATAAGAGCTAGGCATGATCTGACTAAGTTCTTGCGTTGCTCGAGAAGACCAGATTTAAGCGTTTGTATAACTTGTTTCTTAGAACAAGACAATGTAACTGGGCAGACTTTTGCGCAGAAATAAGAAAAAATGAAGTAAAGTTTTTTGCTCTGTAGCCGGCGCTTACACTCAAACCCACTGCGTCTCTTATTGTGTTGTAAGTAGACTACTATAATCTAGTTCAGTCACGCGCAGTCAAGTCATCATGCTTTAGTTTTCGCCGTCTGATTTAAGTAAAATTTCTCCACCAAATTAAACATTGAAACACTTACGCTAGTTTGGCGTCGGAGGCCGGCCCTTTCGTCTATCGTTTCATTCGTATGCACAGTTATCTGACAACTTTAACGTCAAACATGTTTGAAGAAAGAAACTGGTCTCGTCTTAAAATATAATAACAACTGAAAGTTTCAAGTTTATTAATTTGCAAAATCTACTATAAATGAAACAATAGTGAATGCTTTATTTAGCAAAGGTTTTGATATGTTTATAAAAATACACAAGAGTAGTAAAATTTTTGTCTTGACCAGAAGACATGCCACGTCCATTTTTGTTTGTCTTCTTACAGTTTGTCTCTTCCCAACCAGATGTTTTCAGCAGGTTGCCTCCAAGGGCTTTCTGATAACCCACATTTTTCCTGGTCGTAATGTGATAAAATAACAATTTGAGTCAGAAAACCTAGTCGCGAGAACAAGCGCCTCCTTGGTGTATTAATGTCTAGGCGGGAGGATGGCACGGACAATTCCATTTCTTTCCCGCAGCTAAAATAGCAAAAATATCGAGTTTGAACCAGCTTGACGTCTATACAATGAATATATACATTGCACTTAACATCCTTACTGAACTCCAAAATTCAATTACACCCTGGGCGCCACAAACAGTCGATCTATTTACACAAGCAAAGTATGAGTTTAGTGCAATATTAAAGCGACTGCGTGCTGCGCAGAACATAGTAAACACAACCACAAAAGTTAATTAACACTATTTTAATATCGCAATAAAAGACAAAGCGGATAGTTTTGTTGCCATTTGTTTTGGTGTAAAATTAATTAAACTTTGCAGTTTTCAAAGACCCGCTTCATAACATCTGAACACGACAAATTCGACTCGCGTTTGCTTTAACTTTTATTTACAAATATTTTACCTCCTAATCTAAGAGTTCTAAATTTATTACAGTGGAGGCGAATTATATTATTATATTTTATAGATTTCAAAAGTTTAGCCGAGTTTTGTAATGGTTTCGTGAGTGAAGTATGAATGGCCTCCCACAAACGCTGTGGTTCGCGTAACAGGCAGAAAATTCGTGTTCAGAAATTTCTTTGTTGTTTTCTGTGTACAATTCAGTTTAAACTCTTTAGTTTTTACTGTACATAGAATGTGAAATATCGTTCGATTTCGTTTTGAAAGGCCGGCTGTCGCATTTTTTGCACTTTACCTTTACAAATGAAAATTTGGAAGATTGTTCTCTGCTAAACTCCCAACTTTGTGTAATTGATTATAAATGCAAATATTTTCATCAAGAGATGTGATAAATTTTCTTGACAGGTTCTGGAATTTACGACTATTGCTTTCTCCTCCGAACTACTATTAAAAAACCGCAACATACACAAGAACAAAAGTGCTTAGTATTAAATTTCTGATTTACGATTGTAGGTTTAATTTGTGAACATCTTTGTTGTAACGTTGTTACCTTTTCTTCTAACAACAATTTATTTTATGGGCTTTATCGAAGGTTGAATTATAGTACGTATCGGCTTATTCGCCATATTGAACGGATTTAATCCCAAAGTGTTCTGAGAAAGGGTGTTTAAATTGGCATGCATCCTGAATGAATGTCGCTATCAACCATTAATGTTTTGTCTTATTGTTTCCTTGAATGTACTACCAGCAAAAGCGTATTAAGTTCTACTCTATGTGAGGAATCACACGTCTCCAACTCAGTTCATGTATTTCCACTTCACTGTTTTTAGTTTCAAAGTGGAACTGGCCCCTTTTCTTGTTTAATCACCAACCAGCTCCTCGTTTATATCCTTGTAATCCGCGGTAGACTTTCCTGCCATTTAGCTGTCGACTTTCCTTCGATCGGTGCGGAGAGTTGTCAAGAATTGATTTGACAACTGTCAGTCACATTGTTCTTTTAAAATTTCTGTCTTTCTCCTCCATTCTTCTTATCAACATACCTACAAAGAAATAATAGACAGAAAACATGATACACTTTAATAATAGTACCACTGCTATATATTGTATAACAAAGCAGAAAAGCAGCAAACAGACAACGGAATGGACTGTTTCATGGAATCACTGTATTAACCCTGGTTTTGCCAGAGACGATTTAACATAAACCATAGACGTTTCATGGCTAATTTCTTGAACCGGTTAACAAAATCCCAAAAAAGACCATTTCGTTTTGCTTGTGTCGAAGAGTAGATGGTTAGAGTAAAAGTACTGTTGGACAATGGTTTCGATGAAAAGAGACTCGTCGAGCAAAAACTGGGGGAGTCAAAGAAATGTTTAGAATGTGATAAAATTATGATTTTTGCTTTATCAAACAGGTGCTTTCTGACTTAGCATGGCTGTTTAATCACAATATCGGAGTGGTTACTCATTCTGTAGTGCTAAACAGCTAATAATATTTCCCTTAAAACACAGAAGTATCTCCTTTTTGGCACTGTTTCGCTGTTGCACTGACGGTTTGTGTATATCCAACAAGTTTTCCTGTTTTTGAAAGGAATGGTTCTTTTAGAGAGACTATCACGGCTACTTCGAAGATTTGTAGACAAACTGAACAAGTTACAGGTATTGCATTCATTTTTTTTGATTTCGAATCAGAAAGTTAAGAAGAAGAATGTAATTGGGTATCACGTATTTTGTTCAAGTTGTGTTGCACTAAATCACTCACAACAGTGATTTTTCCAGGCTGCATAATAAAACCTTCTATGTCCTTCAATGTAATTAGGGCAAAATTTTCCCGTTGTTGGTTTGCAAGATTTTCCACACCACTGTTGCTATCGCCATTACGATCACTATTACCGCTAAACATTGCATTATCAAAACACTACCACTATCACAGTTGAACTTGACTTATCTTCACCATTACCAATAGTATTCGTATACTAAAAATGTACCACCACCGTATTACCAGTAATATTTCCAATGGTTATCACACTGCCATTTCTGTTTGACCTACGGTCACCATTACCATTATTATCACCATTGCAACCACTATCCTCATTGCCAACTCAATCACTACTACCAATGGTATTTGTGTTGGCTATCACAATATCATCAACATTATCATTACCATTTGTCTGACATTTACCATTACCGGTTGTATTTGTAGCACAATTGGTGACAACATTATCGTTGTCATTACTTTCTTACGATCACCAGTACCATTACCGTTTGCATTACCATCACCACTACCTACACGTCTTATATTAGTTGTATTTGCAACCACATTACCATCACCATTTCATCAAGCCATTGTCTTACGGTAATAGTTACTTTTTTTGTTTGTTTTGTCATTACTTCCATTTCCACTTGTGTTACCATTATAACCATTGCCCAAAACAATCACCATAACCAGTGCCGGGTTTTTGTAGTGGTAGTTGTACAAACTGTTGCCTTAGCTAATGTGTTATCATTTTTTAAAACTTGCATCACACTGCTCGCGTAACCAATAAATCTGCCTTTCCGTGCCACTGCCACTAACATCTTGAACGCCTCCCTAAAACTAAGTAACGTTACCACATTATAACCATAGCCAATGCAACTATCAACGTAACTGCTACCGCCATCCCACAACTACCGCTACAACTGCTACTACAGATACACCACTCTACTAGCGAGTACTACCACCCAAATACTACCACTTTCACCCTGACTACCACTGCTCCCCTATAATTATAGTTACCATTACCACTACCACCACTAAATGTACAAACCTCAAACCCACTAAATGTACAACTCTGCTACCGTGCAACTACAGCTTCAAGTACAGCGGGTACCCTACAACTAGTACTGCTGTTAACTGCTTTATCACTGCCATTACAGCGAAAGCTTCCCCTACTGCTACCACTAACATTACTGTTACTGTTGATACCACAGCCGCATAACTGGTTGCTACTATCACTACTTGGCTTCTGCGATCACCATAACTACCAGGCCCTGAAACTAATATTACAACAAATGCAACTCAAGAACTACTACTGCTTTCACACATTACAGTGGGTCAGTGCTCAGTACCAATACAACATAACTGTGTTATAATTAGCTCTACCCAATCATCCGCTCCTTGGCAGTGTTGTGCTGGATATATATGCAAGCTAATGCATTATCACTTCCTAATAAAGTCATGTCTGCCAGCTGCAAGGAACAAAATACTTCCTGCCCTTTCTTTGCCGACACCTCCCTTTCCGATCAAATATCTCATCAAGGAAAAGGCTACTCTGCTGATATTAGCGTTGAACTAAATTTGTATTGCTTCAAGAATCGTCATCCCCCGAGAAATGGAAATAGTGTCAGTGGATCGCGAGAATACGTTTCAACATCGAAACAGATGGCAGTTTCGTTCGGTGGAAAGAGCTCAGACCAGCTGCGGCACTCGAATTCTTATATAAAGAAAACAGCACTAATTCGTTTAATTTGTGAATCTGCTCCAAAATTATTGGCTTCGTGTTTTGGTGTAACTGATTGTTCACTTTTAACCACTTTTTTGGACGCAACAGCAGCGAGGAGATAACGCAAAATTGTAGTCACGATAGGTCTAAAAAGTAAAGAAGGTTTTGGTTTAGAATTTTGCTTTGTATCATTTTGAAACAATGTGTACGTATATGTGCGTGAGTTTGGATCTTGGCAGTTAAAAACTAGCCTTTTGTACTTGTACGGGAAGTCCATATCGGTGCTGAACTTGCTAATATTGGCAGCATGTGTTCGTGACGAGACAAGCGTTACCATGAGAATATAAAACATTGCCGCTCGAAGACAAGCCAATTTTGTTATTTTCTGTGTCGTGAGGCAAAGTGGGTTATGTCTCTAATATTAAACGATAATTATTAGCAAAGTTTTGAGCAAAACGTTTATGTCGCTTAGAAACCAGGTGACAGAACGGAATTAAGACTATGTCAAGTTGAGATGGATCATGTTAGGCTTTTAGGAAAGTGAAAGTCGTGAATTCTTAAGTGATATTGAAGGCTTTTTACGTAATCATGTGCCATCTAATGCGTCGTCTATAACTAATTGCCATTACTGCTCCTAAGAAGGGACTGCTTTAATGTTTCCGCCACAGAGAAGGATGAAAGCAGCTTTGTTTGTGTTTTCACCGATTCAAACCGTCAATTAGTTAAGAGAAACAAGAGTAAAGTTACTCTACCCAGCCGCTAATGCTCTGATAGCGATAGGAGATTAGTGTTCCAAAAGCTCTGACAATTTTTTTAAAATAGATGTCACTGCATTACCATCACTGACTTACTAGTTACTTCACAACAGAGGGAACTTTCTTAACCGTGTTTGTTGAGTTCGATCCTTGCACAAGTACTAAAAAAGCTCATTTTCATCATTTGAAAGTGGATATCGCTTTAGGCAAGAAGTCGATGTTTTCCCCAAAATATCTTATCTATATTTTTCTCTTTATCTTGTTGGAGCCACATGGCCAGCGCGTAATGTTCTGTCTTCGCAAGGTCTAATCTCCTCTTCTTCTCTCGTCTATCAGTACATGTAATTAAAAAAGGTGACTAGTGAAAACCAAAGCGCTGGTCATGTTTTTCTTCTGTCAATTCAGAAAGCCCCTTTTAAAAATTGCCTGTAATTGCTTCCTGCATAGCATGGGAATTGGAACATACATTTATTACTCTTGTGATGATGACACCAAGTCCATATAGAAATGGCTTTCTATAATCCGTACCCAAGAGAGGATTTATCAGCTTTTAGAAGAAGTATGTCATATCATTAGGCGTGTTTTAACAGTTGTTTTGATGACTGAATGGGCCAGTCTTCGGCCGCAAGTGGCCCGTGCCCTATCAGCGAGTAAACTGAAACAATTTAAGTCGTTTAATTAATTCGTATTAAAATGTGTGACAACTTTGCTTATGGAGTGGCAGTGGGGATTACGACTGATCTTTATCAAGTTTGTCTTCCAGCAACATGCAAATTCATTACAGTTTCGCTCGGACCGCAGTTGAAGTCGCTGCCAAATTTTGAGTAGCATGCTTTTTTCATATCGCCTTGAAAGGCCTCGCAATATCAACAAAGAAAGCTCTGTACACAGAGTCGAGTACTGGGGTCATTTGCTTAGTGACAACGACAAAAAAACAGCTCCTTTCCAATTAGTCCAGACTTTCCTTTCAGCAGGAGCTGGAAAATGAAATGTCAAACTTGATGACTCAATATTGGTTTAAGAAAAAAGAGGAAGAGATATTAAAACTAAATATCCTTTCGCTGTTGTTGGAGAGTTAAAGTGTTGTTTTGACAGACAACATTCAGAATGCATTCGCATCACAAAGGCTCGCTTGCACAGCCGCGATAGTAAAACTAACCATCGCGCTCGAAATACATAAACAACAATTTACGTTTTAATATATTTTTAGGAACTTTAAACAAAATTTAATCTAAACGCTTCTACCTTTTAACGGATGCGAAATAACTGGTCGTATTATGAATTTTGTTTACTGATTGGTAAAATTTATGAAATTTTTGAATTCATAAATATTGTCTTTATTTGTCCGGGGCAAGGGTTAAAGAACATCGAAAAAGCCTTTCACCTACCGTTTGTTTTTGCACGTGAATTTGTTGTTTCAGGTACTGGGGATCATCATTTTCACAGAATATTCTTCCATTTACCATGTGAAAACGGTCTCCCGACACTAACTGGTTATGGCAGGTTGTACAAGTAAAGCAATGTAAATGGTAGACTTTCCCCAAAACTTTCATAACAAGTTCCGTGGCGGGAATGAGTTTCGCGCAAACTGCGCATGCCCCCGACGACCCATACAACCTGTAGTAAAAACGATACGCAAAGTTCTCAATAATGAATGGATAAAAAGGCAGTAGGAGTTGAAAGCGGCGTAGACGGTATGAAAAAGATGCGCTGGGCTAATATGATAGCGTGGGACGAAGTATGTTCTTTGTAATTAGAGATAAATGCCCATAAAGCCAATATTTAAGAAAGTGATAAATCGTCCTTCACCAAACCACTGAATTTGTCGACTTCCTTTCACAGGAAATGTTAAACAACACGCAGGCGACGACAGAAGATATAAAAAGCCTTATTTATTAGAAAAAATCCAAAACTTTTCGACGTCAGAGTGTCTCGAGACCAATTTTAGCGGCTTCCTCTCGCAGTGATACCGCCGCAATTAGTCGTCTCTGCATTTCCCGAACACAACTCATCAGTTTGCGGTGTCGGAGACTAGCTACTTTAATGAGTTCTGTGGGCTGGATTGAAGCGCTTAATTATAGCCATTCTCTGGACCCCTTAATAGCGCGCCTTATTAATAGCACTTTCGTAATGGAAGGGAATATTGTATTGGTTAAAATGTATGTATAGAACTTGATGGAAATTGAATGGAGATAAAAGCCAAAGGCCTGTAATTGAGATAAAACCACTTTGCTGTTGTTTCGCAATGCTGACAGGAAGCTTTTTTTATCTTAGCTGAGTACCAGAAAAGCTTTCTTGACAAATAAGGATAATGTTTCGACCAACTCGTTTTTTTCCCGAACTGAGCAAAGAAATTGGCTGACATATTCGTTTGACTCCTATCTCCTTAATAGTGTCGTTCTTAGTACAACAGCACAATTTGCCACTATAAAACATGTCCGTCTCACGATCGATACATCTGAATTGTGACAAGAGACTCCGGGTAAAAATAAAATTAATCGTGCCATTGAATAAGTTTACAATGGAAATCTAAACCGGGAAATTTTCACTCACCTTACATAATCTGTCTTGCACAAAATCATTCCTCCTTTTGAATAACACGAAGTTCCGATTTCTCCCAACCTCGCATCGCAACACGAACACTTCAGGCAATTTACATGCCAGTATTGGTCCAAAGCATAAAGCAAGAACCGGTCGAAGATCTTCTCTCTGCACCCTGCACAGTTCCTCATGTTTCCCTGCTGTTGTCTCGCTAAAAACGGAAAGAGTGAAATCGTGGCTGTTATTACTTTCGAGTTTATAACCGCCGCTTTAGTTCAGTTGTCACACATCTGCGCCTGCTTAACTAAACTGTGGCCAAAATCGAATACTGATTCAAAAGCAAAACATCTCAATGCGATTTTCGACATCAGACAAGTTATTACAAAATGTTTGTGCCGGATTTGTAATGGTTTAGCAATTGTCCACAAACTTACAGGCGACGGAATTTTTATCGTCCATAACTTGTGACCGGATTGTGTTGTGATGCGTGTTCCTAGCACTTTGTTGGTCTCGCTGCTACTGAGTAAAAATTAGCTGGCGTTCTTTGTTTGTTAAAACAACTCAGGTAACAGAACTCGTTATTGAAAACATTCATCATATGACAGTGAATTAAACTTAATCAATTCGACATCAAATCAGCTCCAAACCTTAAATGAGCAAGGCCTCAATTGGCTGTCAACAGACAAGAGGGTTGACCATTACCGTGGCGCAAATCCGCTCTATGATTGGTCAACCAATTCAATCATAGTGTAGTTAAATCATCTCTCCCCTTGTATCGCCAAGAACAATTATTGCCTTGATGCAACTTAGTTTTTAGACTTTAATTAAGTCACGTGACTACGTCCAATTAATTTTGCTTGTGGCTTTTTGTGAGTGCTTCTAGCTGTTAAGAGCCAAAAGAAAGTGTAGAGAACTTGCCTACTTACTCACGGCCTGCTGTTACTTATTCCGGGAAGGAAGTACTGATCCACAACCCTTTGCGTCAAATGCGAGTTTCAAATTTGCCAGATCGGATGTTGTTGATGCAGTAGCTAAATTGATTTTTCTTTTCTCTGGCAGAGGAAGCAATTTATTTAAGTCCAGAATCGCTTGAAAGGATCATTTGTTGGATATACAATTGGTTGTAAACGGAATGCAATTAACAGAAGCGACAAAAAATGACCCGCTGCCCAGCTGTCGAACGTCAAATTAAACAAGGATATTTGAGCCAATCAACAGGCGATTTGCCACTGGATAATGTATTAGTGCCACTAGAATCAATATTAACCCCGTAGGAATCACCCATGTCATTCATAATGGCTAAAATGATGCCACGGCTAATTATGAAAGTAATTGAAATGTTTGCTCTTTCAGAAGATCCATTATTGCGTCCTACATTATTAAAATGCCCAGTCTCATGAGAGTGGTCGTGAGGAGCTGTGAACGAGTTGAAGGGTGTTCGACTCATGGGAAAGTCGATTCCAACTCGCGAAAATTGGTAAATGTTTGCCGGCTTTTTTTTGCAAGGGGTAAAAAGGCGCGTACCGTGCCCAAATGAGCCAGAACAGCATATTATGCGGTGATACACCGCATGCATGTAAGACTTTGAGGTCAGAAATTTTCGATTATTGAGTTGTGAGATGTTTCAATTTCATCTTTTCGCAGCGGGAGTGTCTAAATTAGTATCCAGTGAATAATGGGAAGAGCTCACAGATCCATTAAGATTATAAAACCCAGTCGGCCAAATATTCCTCGTAGCCGCGAGCTAATTTGATAACAACTTTTCATCTCATATCGCTATTTTGTATAACAGCAGACAGGTCGTGTCTATTTTCTGACGAAAATATATTAAGCCGGGTCACATTTCGTTGTGTTGTGTGTCCGGTCTTGACCCGATAGGCTACAGGGGGTCGGTTCTTCTTGAAACTTTACAGAAACTAAAAAAGTCGCTAAGTAGAGTCGTGAGCGACCAGCTTGAGTTGGGCAACTTTTGGCGTCATTTTGGGTATTCGGTCATTGTTTTTCTCAGCAGTGCTTGTCACTCGGGGGTTTAGTGGCGACATGAAGATTCAGCCTGCCGAGAAATGTTTGTAATTTCGGAAGCGAAATTAAATATACAAAGCATTTGCACATCTGATTTAATGAAAACTACTCTTTGCTCCCAGTATGCGCGTAATAGTGAAAATGAATTGAAACGGAAAATGTGACGGAAAAGAGCTCGTAAAACTCGCCTGTAGTCGAATACTGAAAGAGGTGAACTTCTACAGTTTTCAAAATCTATGTGTTCGTATTAGAAAATATTTCTTTTCGAATATTGATTTGCTGTGGCCAATTTTCTTCCTTATAAAACCCATGCCAACATCTTGCGGAAACAGTAGTAGTTTCTTGTTAAGTTTCTTACTCTTAGCAACTACTTTGAACTTGTCCGTAGCAATAACTTAAATAAACTGGTTATAATTAAATGACCGTTGAAGACCTAGAAGCTGAAGATAAACCACAGTAACTACTGGATTGATTAGAACAAGACAGTGACAGTAAATGAACTAAAAACCCAAAGTTTTTCGATGCCGTGCCAGCTTTGCGAATCTTTACCGTTATTTCATTAGTGATAACGTTGGGGCAAATTTTGCAGAAACGCTAATTGCAATCAATTGTAAACATTGATAAAGAAGGCACGTGCCCAACAGAGCCCAGCTCTCAGACATAATATATCGCCCTGCAAACCCGAACTCAAAAGTTTGCTTTTGAATGTCAAAAGTCTTCATTTTAAATCTTTTGCCTGCAGTACGCAAGGGCAAAGGCATAATACCACAATGAAATTAATGAAAAAGACCTGTTTTTTCTATAAGGAAAATATTTACGCTCATAACAAAATTGAAATGTAAACTATGACATGTTATATTTACATAAATAATTAAACTTTGCGAAAGGATAATTAAACCAACTCTTTATCCTTGAACAAAGAGCTAAAAACTAATTCCATTTACCCTCGCGGCAATTGGATGGAGTTTTTATCGAGTATTAATGTTTCTTATACAGTTAAGATTTCTTTTGTTTCGAAACTAAAAACTGCAAAGAGTTTTTTGACAAAGCTCGGTTTTGTGTGGCCCATTTTGGAAGATAAAACGAGAAATTAAATAGCTATTAGAAATCGCCAACCAGGCAGCACGAAACAGGTTGCTTTTCTGGTTCTTTCTGTCATTCTGGGCTCTTCCGATGTGACCATGGTGCGGTTTTTTTATGATAGCTTTATGAATTGAATCATCTTTTTTATCCTGCTTTTTCTTGCGAGTTTGAAACTATATCGCTCTGTGAGTGGTCTTTTCTTCCACGAAAATTGTTGGTTGTCCTCCAGGGGTTTGTCCAAATAAAGAGACTTTGCCATGGGAAAGTTTCGAACTCTTATCGCGATCTTGCATAAACAGAATGGAAGTCGAGCTGTGCTGACGCACATGGGGTGCTTTTGTTGCCAAAACAAATGAACAGTCGCCAAGAGCAGAACGACGCATTGGAGCCTGAAACACAATTCGATATTTTTCACGATTTTGTTACCTAACCATTCGCACACACTATGATATACAGGTGGCAAACTCGTTATTATGCCTGCTTTAATTCGCGAGATTGCCCCTTGCTTTGCCTTTGAAATTCACACCAAAATATTCGACTCCTATCCGAAAGCAAAAGTTTGAAAGAAAACAAAAGATATCGGAACGGTTATTTATGTCAACAATAGGAAAAAAATACTGAGACCATTAGCTTAACAAGTAACAAGTGCCCATGTCAATCTACACCCTTCTCTCAGTGCTATGGCACTTTATTGCCCTCGTGAAAGGGCAATAAAAGATTCCCAAGCGACAGTTTGTCTCCGGTTAGTTAACATCGTTTAAGACTACACAACCATCGTGTAAAGAGTTTATTCGCAAGCCAAAATATTAATAGCGGTATGGTGGTAATTAGGGAATTCATTCGTTAACTCAATATTTGGCTTAAAAGATATTTAAACAGTCAAGTAAAAAGGAGGATATGGTTGGCTGACTTGTGGTTGGTTGAGAGATCATATCGCACAGAGTTTTCCGTCTCATTGTGTGGATGGATGGACTTCAGTCTAGCACTATAAGTGCAATGCGCTTAGTTTGATTTGCACCGACGATTAAACCAGCTGAGTCATGAGCGTGCCATTAAAACTGTAGTAAGTGCATTAATGGTAAAATCGTCGACAAAGTAAGATCACCTCTTAAAGACTAGATTTGATAAGTAAGTGACAACTCATTTTGCATATGTCAGTGAGTAGATACTACGGTAAGCTTGAAGTTATAGTAGAAAAATGGATAGTTGAAATTTGCATTTCGCTCATTTGTGTCATTCATTTTCTCCTGCTGGAAACGATGGAACAAACCTTAAACAGAACGTTACTCGAAGTTTTGTTTCGTAAAGCAGTCGAAAGTAAACTATCTTTCCCCTCACTACATGTTGATACAAAAAACGTAACGAAGGTTCTTCTCGACACCACAAAAATATGTGTCGTTTGACTTGACAGTTTTTAATATCATTCAATTCCATGCCACAGTTGCTGCGAAAACACTAACGAAATTCTACAATAAAACGTTTTCAGTGAATTACATGAATGTATCGATGTAAAAAGTCAGGGAGAATAGACTGTTAATAAATATTCTAATATGACAAAATACTGATTAAAGTGACTTCTTTTATATCCTGACACGATTCTGCTCGACACAATGAACAAGGATCAGTTAGGTATTGTTTGGTGTAAAACGGCTCATGCCAAAGCGTAAAACTACACTAAGCTCGTTTCTCAAATCGCTCGGGAATTATATTTCATTCACAACGTTTAATAAAATCGTGTGAAAGAGCATCAGATGCAACACTTTCATTGACGGGTTAAATTGACAAACAGTGATAAACGTTAATCCAAAAATCTGGCTTTTGTTATTACTGGCAAGCTCTCAAATTGAAATTGTTGCGAGAATTAAATCTAACCAAGGCAAAGTTCTAATGATGTACAGGAAGTCGGTTTTATGCGCTGTCAAATTCCTTTTTTCAGTCCTAGCTCCAATTCATAGTATCTAATCTGAGAAACGTTTCTACTGTTAATTTTAGTCTTAATTTTTGAATTGGTTAAAGCAACATAAGCATTAACAGTACAACCGTAACCTTGGTGACCAGTAACAAAATGTCACAAGAAACGCTCACATTCCCATCAATAGCGACAGCTGCGGCAATAACAATACGTCATAGTCATTGTTATAGTCACAGTCAGTCACATGCACTCACACTCGCATTCATAGCCAAACATAATCAGTCAAAGTCACAGTCGCATTCATATTCATATATAGTCATGCAGTCATTGTCAGTCAAAGTCGTAGTCATAGTTATACCTGTAGTCACAGCAGTGATCATATTCACAGTCATAGTCATAGTCATTGTAGGAGTCATAGTCATAGTCATAATCACAGTCATAGTCATAGCCATAGTCTTAGTCACAGTCATAGTCACAGTCATAGTCATAGTTAGACATAGGCATAGTCATAGTCA
>JAOBYF010787312.1:0-13986 GCA_025403605.1 Parazoanthus darwini
CCCCCCCCCCCCCCCCCCCCCCCCCCCCCCCCCCCCCCCCCCCCCCCCCCCCCCCCCCCACCGAGCCCATTGCTGAACTGACTCGGTTCTTGTGTTTCTTAATGTCACCCGGACAAGTCTTCGATGTAAGCAGTGTTTTGCTCACTCAAGCTTATTAGTATGATTATGAGCAGTTGTGCTTCACCGATGTACTTGGGCTTGCAGATGCCCCTGAACACAGCCTAACAGTGGTGCACGCAGAATTCAAAGAACAATTAACGCGAAGCCCGGAGGGATGGTATGAAACAGGACTGCCCTGGAAAGGAAATCACCCAGCCTTGCCGACAAACAAAGAAGGGAGCGAAAGGCGCATTAAGAGGCTCTTGTTGCCCCTCAAGCGTAATAACCTCACAAGCGATTATAATGACATCATCCGAGAACAGCTTGAGAGTGGTACTATAGAACCGGCGCCAACGACTCTTCAAGGGACAGAGTTCTACATCCCGCATAAAGCAGTAGTGCGTGAAACTGCAGCCACGGCAAAGGTGCGTATAGTTTATGATGGGTCAGCGAGGGTTAATCCCGGCGCTCCTCATTAAACGACTGCTTATAAGCTAGGCCCCGACTGCAGAACCGGTTATGGGACGTGCTTATTTAGCAAAGAGCATACCCAGTTATGGTGTCGGGGGACATTGCAAAAGCTTTCTTACAGGTCAAGATTCGAAAGGGGGAACGTGATGCCTTGCGCTGTCATTAGCGTGACAACAACGAACAGCTGGTGAAAGCCTATAGGCTCACGAGGGCCTTGTTTGGCCTGACCTCCTCTTCTTTCCTTCTCGGATGAGTCTTGGAAACACACAGTGGAAATCTAGGTCGCGCAGTGTCCGGAGTAGTCAGATCTACTTCGCCGAAGTTTGTACGTAGATGACCTTCTAACAGAGGGGTCTACCGTGGAAGAAGCTCAGCAACGGGAAGAGTTTTCAGTCAAGGTGATGACCGACGCCACCTTTAAGTTCCACAAGTGGAACTCCAACGCAGCAGAGTTGGAGGCTAGCCAACCAGAACCCAAGTCTGAGGGCGTCCTCGTCCGCCTTCGCACGTAAAATAGTTCAACAACGTCACCTGCAGACCCTAACTATGGCAGCCGTTCGTGAAGAATATTGGATCCAACGACTTTGATCGATGGTCAAGACAGTGAGCAAGAACTGCATTGGTTGTCAGATTTCAGGTGTCTCCATGCAATTGCCAGTACCTGGTAGTCTCCCTACAGACCGCCGTATCCCAGGGGGACCCTTGAAGTTGTAGGCGTGGATTACGCGGGGCTAATACGTTATCGCGCCGGCCGCAATCAAAAGCGAAAGCCTACACACTGCCGTGGACTTGTAGTCTGTCTCGAGCAGTTAAATTTGAACTACTCCCCAACCTATCCATCGAAGGATTCAACCAAACATTCAAGAAGCTCATAGCTAGACGAGGTCGGCTCCGTGTCGTCTATTCAGATAACGGGGCAGCGTTCATCGCTGCAAGCAAATGGCTGCGCAACCTAAGAAAGGAAAAGAAGTTGATGGGGTTGCCGGAGGACCACGAGATCTCGTTGCGTTTCTACCTTGGCCGGGCTCCTTGGTTGGTTGGTCAGATCAAGAGACTGGTTGCAGTCATCATGGGGGTATTCTATAAGACTATGGGACAAGGTACAATCGCGTGCACGTGCACATGGACCGAGCCAGCGGAATTAATTCTTGTCGTCGAGACGCAAATCCGCCGTCGACCATTAGTCTACGTTGAGGATGACGTTGAACTTCCCTTACCGACCCCACAGACGTTCCTCTTGCAAGCCGACGGATACAAGACATAATAGAAATGGAAACACAAGCAGTTTTGATTTTATTGAACACTTTTGACATAATATAAGAAGTCAGGCCACCTGCTTGCATTCAACCGCACTGCAACGGAATGAGGGAGTGTCGGGAACTGGGCACTAGCTAATTAAGTCTGACGTAATGCATTTAAGTACTCTAAGAATAGACTAGCACGAACATGTAAAACCAGCGCGAATACTGAATAAATTTAAGATTATCATTAACACATGAGTGAGTGAGAACGAGTTTTCCGATAAGGAAGGTTACAAAGTTTTGAAGTGCTATCTTTTACGGATCGTTTTTTAGACGAAGTTGGTTTTGGCGCGGGCACTCCCCCCCTCCCGAGTAGAATAGGTTTAAGAATGCTTGAGTCGTAGTTTCGTGCAGCTTGATCCCTAAAATTAATCACGTACTGTTTGATATCCATTTTTTTTCAAAATTTATTGCTAACAAGATAAAGTTCCAACGTCGGTCCGCAGGCAGTTTCTAAGACATTGGTTTTCAAAGATTAGGAAACGCCAAGTTTGAAATCACGCGATCAAAGCATTGCGCGTGCTTTATTCTTCATAAAAAAACGTAATCGCTCGTGTAGCGAACGACATTCACGGCCAAAGCAACATAGTTTTCCAAGCCCGCTTTAGCTCCAACTTTCTACTTCTTACATAAACGTATTTGAATGTTATCGATCAAGGGCAACTTTAGGAAAGGAATCTAGCTATTTTCAATGGCCCATATATGCCTTTAATTTGTGGATGTTAAGTTTCTGATCAGGTTTGTACTCAAAAATTGGCCTTTGTGAAGCTCACGAAACTTGTTGAAAAAATAGATTTTTTATGTGTCAATAAACCCGACAAGATCTTTCGACACTAGTTGTTTAACCGCAAATTAGAACGACTAAAAAAACTGTAGAATCTGTTTTGCCTTTAAACGGAACTGGTAAAAAATGTAGTTTAAAAACGATACCTTATTTTACTTGGGTTTTTGGGGGAACAATCCTTATCAAGCTGTCAACTAAAAGTTGGCTATTTTAATGATACTAGCAAACAAAAAATTGAATGGGCTTAGTACTTGATACTTGAAAGTTTGTTTCGAAAAATGTTTCATCCTTACGAATTGGCCTTCAAGGGATTACTTTCTAGGAGTTGGCGAAAATGAATGGCTTTTTGATGGCTTTTTTTGTTACTACTTAGCCATACTTAGATTAATGTAATTAGCATGCTTTTTTCTAGTTATTGTCATTTTTCGGATATTCTACTCCAGTTGTTGTTTTGATAATTCCCGTAACATATGTTGTTTTCAATTCTGGATAAATCCGTTCCACTTGAGGTTTAGATATGCCAGATATACAATCCATATCACCTAATCTGTTCACATGCCATACGCACCAAGAAGATTATAGTCATTCACATTCACAGAGATAAGCTCCAACTGTATCTAAAGAGGATGTGTTATGCATTTGTTGATGTGAATTGGCAAAAGAACTAAAAAAGGAAGCGGTACTCGTTAAGTCGGTCATATATGCAAGATTTGTCATGTGGCGGGTCCGCGATCAAACTGATAACACGGAGCAGATTTACCAAAATGGAAAAAAAAATACTGGGAGAAGATATTGATTTTCATAATCAGGTATTTAATGAAGTGTTTACTGCAAGCGCATTGTTGTTGACAGCTATGGATTCATTAACAAAACAAAAACAAAAAAGTGAAGACCAATCCTACTCCAGACTTTAGAGTAGGATTCGTAGTGAAACTAATGTCCATTCAATTCAGAGCAAGAGAGAGGTCCGGCGTAAGTAACATGGTCATGTTTTTAGAGCGATTGAAGTTTTGGAATGCAGCTAGTTCAAAAGGGGTTGACCTGGTGCATTGCTGCATACCGCGATCAAAAGAACTCTTGATTGTCAAGGCGATGGAAGAAGGCAGCTTTTTGAGCTGGAAAATACGAACTTGTGCAAGTTAACAAGTTTTCGACTTTGGACAAAATCTTTATTTAGCAGCTGGTAAAATAAACAATGTTTGCACGAGAGCAGATGTTAAACAGTCACCGAAAACCTAAAGGTATTGGAAACAATTCTGACTGTTTTTCGAAAGTAATTCTTAGGAGTAAGTCTAAAAGCTGGAAACCTAGCATGCATGGTAGAACTTGGTGAAACTTTAGTTACATTACAACTATTTACAGGTCAAGGCAAAAACAGATATGTTAATCTCCAAAGATCAAACGAAATGGGCAGCGACCGTCCACAGCAGCTTAAATTGATGTGGGTTCGGCAAAATCTTGCTACCAAAATTAGCTCAAGCCAAGGAATCAACAACAAAAGTTTTACTAAACTATTTTTTAAAAGAAGAAGGTGTATCATACACCAGAAAAGTATATTTCTACCGGAGATATAATAATTCAGTTCCACAAAGGAAGCAAACGGAACTGTCTCCATATTTTCAAACTGGATATATCTCTATTGAACTAGCGCGTCATAGAATGCTTTAGGAGGAAAGAAAAGTGAAAGAAAATCACTAACCAAGTTCCAACAGTTTGTCATGGCAACTGTGGGACTCAGAGTAATTTTTACATTGCAAGTTCTTGCATACAGATTTGAATTGCATGCATCAAAAGTTTCTAGATTGTTCCAGACTTGTGTACATTCAATGTTTACTTTGATGAAGTTTTTAGTACAATGGCCAGAGAGAGGAACTTAGACTTACACTAACAGACAACTTCCGAAAGAAATTTTTTTAATGTGCCGTGATTATTGACTGCTTTGAACTTTTATTGATAGTCCGTCGTGTTTGCTGGCCCGTACTCCGACGTAATCCTCGTATAAGCATTACAACACACAGCAACGTTTTTGATTGGCAGATCCATCACTCCACAAGGAACTGTGTCCTTTTTGGAGGGCGTAACCAAGATGAATTTATCACTGAACACTGCGGGCTTCTAAGAAATTTTCTTCCTGGCGAAATGTTTCTTCCAGACCGAGATTTTGGCATTGAGGACAATGTCCGTTTCTATGCTTCGAGCCTGCACATACTAAGTTTTACCAACGGAAAGCCACAGTGTCACCCATAGATGTCGAAACGACAAGAACTTTGGGTAATGTAAAAATACATGCGGGGAGAGCTATTATTTCTGTGTGACAGGAGAATTCAATTGTTGGACATAGTGCATTTGTCTGCGTATACTCTGACAAACTGTAACAAAGCCACAGTAATGTCAGAGGAACTTTAAGGTGGAGAAAAAATGAAGGTATTACTTAAATTCCAAACAAAAATTCCTGTTTTCTGAACAGACTACTCCAAAAAAAAATTGGTTAAGACTGACAGCGCTTTTTTTTAGTGTTGAAACACTGTGAAATCTTAGTGAAACAATGCTGTGAAGTTACTGGGCTGTCAGTTCATATTACTGTCATATCGATGCCCACATTATTGTAACAGTACTTTTAAAACCATTACTGTATCGATGTTACTCGTTATCGCTGTCACAGCGTTTTGCTTGTTTTCACGGTTGCAGATGTACTCGCTTCGTAAACCATATTTAATGTTATATTAAAGCTTGATTCTTTATTACCATTTTTAAAGACAGTCTCGCCTGTCGACAAAAGTTTGGTTTGAGTTCAGTATTGATTGTGAAAATGAACATTGTCTACAAGCAAAAGCAAAGCTTTGATTTTATTGTTATAGACTAATGGCTTGTTGAAAAAGGGAAGTTACGTTGAGCGAATGGCAATTTTAACCAAAACTCAAGGAAGGCATTGGGAAAATCCAAACATGAATGGTAGAGAAAGCGAGAGTCTCTCCTTCCCCTGTAGATATCTAGAAGCTTAACTAAGCTCGTTTCACATGTTCCACTCACTTTTCTTCTTTAAAACTTTGCTACTCTATAGTGATGAGATCAAGCACATTAATTACTCATTAGATAATGGATGTGGAGCTTTCTGATTGGTTCCTTTACGTTATATCGTATCCTATTTGCGAAGAGTTCAAGTGTCGGTAAGCTTCGCTGAAACAACTGAGGAAGAAGTTATGGCTTCATCTGATCGACAATGCACTAACACCGTAAAGTACCCCAAAACATGTTAATAGCTTTTCAAACAAAGCTGTAGAAACAGTGTGAGCATGGTTATGAGTGAAAACGGACGATTTTCCACGACGCTTGTTCATTTGTCAAAGGCACAAAACTAGCAACTCGTCACTACCGGTTTCATTGCACTGTTTCCTTAAGTACAAAGAAACACTGAAGATATTCGGTTTAACTGGAGCTTGATTAGCAATAAGAAGTACCCCAGAAACAAACTAAACTCTCCCTGAGATGTTCCAAATATTCCCGAGGAGATAAGGACAACCAAACGTTCAAAAGAAGATTTGAATCACTTGCGGGATTAACTATTTACACGATTTCCTCGAATGTTGACCTAACTATTTTAGGTGTGTATCTTTCTTTCTGCAGGATTCTTCCTGTGTGTTTTTGAGACTTTAAACTACATTTGAGTTTTCTCAGTTGAGGTGTAGAAACAACAAACTTTACCTTACAAGAGCCAGTCAGGAAATTAAAATTACACATACTAAATGTTATTTTCATTCAGAGTTAAAACAGGGTTATGGGAGAATTGAATCAAACTCTGGAAGATGCGAGGTCAACAGCAACGACGTCATTTCCCGAACGTATCTTTGCTTTGCACGATTAGACTTCTTTTCAGATTAGTTTTGAAATGAACAAATGCTTATAACAGGGGTGATCATGATCAGCCATTGGCATAGCCAAAAATATTGTAAATGGTTTCATATTTGCGAGAACGTAGGAACAAACAAGGTAAATTTCGCTTTCGTACGTAGTTAATAAGTTTATACGGGATTGGAAAACCTCTACCAGTTTGATAAACCTTTTAAGTATGCCCAAATACAGTATACCTTTTTTAGTTATTTTTGTGCCATTAAAGATACCAACACAAGAAAGTTGCTGTGCGTCTCTCAGATAAACTACAAAATCTGCAGCTAGAGTAATGACTTACTCCAGCTTCGAAGCTAACTGACAGAACACCTCCTTGGAGTGCTTAGTTCGGACAGAATGTACCATAAATTAAAAGACAATAAAGATCTTAAGGCCTATCCAATCGGAGTGAATATATCAGCATAATGTGAGTTAACCATAGAATTTTAGTGCTTGTGCGTCTTCGAGTGCGAGTCTTTGTTAGTCTTTGGATTTTTGAGTCAAAAGGTGAGTAAAACGACCATTCTTTGCGCTATTTTTGTTATTTATTGACAAATACGCGGGTGCATTTCTATCAAACATTCCGTGTATGTATGTATGTATGTATGTATGTATGTATGTATGTATGTATGTATGTATGTATATATATGTATGAATGTATGTATGCATATAGTTTGCTTGCACAAATAGCTTGAAATGCCTCAGCTAATAAACTAACTACCTGTTTTTTGTATGGGTTATTAAAATGAAGAAGTGTGGATAGCCAAAACACTTGGCTATTTAGCTTTCCAGACAACTGTTCTTCAATTTAATAACCCATACAAAAAAGCTAGGTATTCTATAAGCTGAGGCAGTTCGAGCTATTTTAAAAGACCCTATAAATAATTTTTCTCTAATTTTAGATATTTTGAGTTTAAAGCCCACACTACCCTTTTGTCCACTTCCTGCGTACGTGCAGCAAACTAAGAATAGGTTTCCGCGATTTATTCCCAAATGCATTTTAACGTTATGTTAAACACTGCTAGGCCTTGAAACTATCTTTTTACGTTAGGGGAAAACTACAACCGAATACTTTTATTGGCGGTAATTTTTTAGCCCATAGGAAAAAATTTCAAACTCATCAAGCGTGCCTTTCAGTTAATTTTGTTTATTAAGCTAGAACTGTAATATTTATTGAATCAAGATTTACAATTCAGTTTGTTGATCGGCAAATCGTTGTTGTAAATTTCACTGCTACTCTGCCATAAAAATTAAAATGAGGAGGGTAGAAAATCAAACTTTCACAATGGAGAATTCGTTATTTGCTAGAAAAATCAAAATCAACTGTCTTTTTGCGAGCTGTAAATCTATGGAAAAAACATGGGAAGTGGATTACGAATTATATTCATTAAGACAGCATTAGTAAAACGATTTGAACATGTGAAAGTCCACATGCTAGCCAAAATTTTATGTAATCTCTTTGTATGGAAGCTTTTAAAAAAGTTATGTGTCATAGAATAAAACATAAAGCTTTAGAACTGTTTCTTCCTTTGAGGACGAATAAGCGCAAATCAGAGAAGGGCTTTGAGACTGAGTATGTGTGTATGTATGTATGTATGTATGTATGTATGTATGTATGTATGTGCGCTTCGTTAGGTGTTATGTAATTTTGTTTGTGCACTCTTTTTTTAAAATTAGGAACCAGTAAAGTTTTGCTCATGCTCAATGTTCTTATTTTTATCGGCAAATTCAACCTCAAAATGTTCTTATTTTGTTCCTAACAGCTATGTTTTCCGTAAGGGGTTAAACTCGCCTAAAATTTGGTAAGTTGCTGTGCACTGTCTCTTAAGAAGTGTGAAGTGCTTTTTGGAAGACATACTATTTGCGAACTCCACGGGTGCGTTATCGGAGAGCTGATTACTGCAGGACTACTGCAATTCAACATTTTACACTTGCATAAAGTTTTGATTCAGCCTCAGTTTGTTCTTATTTTTCGGGCAAACTTAGCTTCAATGTTCCTATTAAAAAAGAGTGTATGTTTGTATATTTGCAGGTATATTAAAAGAGTTGAAAGGGAGTTTCTAGTCGTGCAACGCAAACTCCTCTCGACTCGGTCTACCTGAGGTGCTAATTACCTTTACGCTATGGATTTAGGATAACTGATATACTTGGTAATATCAAAAACGATGCCTAAAACCTGAGGAGATCTGATAACCTGCGATTCGTTCGTTTTGTGATGTTGGATTTTGTTTCATGATTTTTACCTAGAAGTATCGCAAAGGTTTATTATAAAGCTTTACAGCTTTCTTAATCTAGAATCACCCAAACAAGATAAGGAAGCATTTAAAAGATCAATGTTAAAAAATCCAGAGATAAAAATCCTTCTTACTCCTATGGCTGGTCGCAACGACGCCAACATCCAGACAAGATTAATTAATTTAGCAAAATGTCAGACCGAAAGAGTAGAAACTGCTTTTTTTTGTTACCCATCAAAAGCATCAATTTACCACAGCGATTTTTTTTTTGAGGTCTTGTGTATCCTAGAAGTCAGCGCCATATATTCAAACTACGCTCAGAATGCTGTGATTTTTATTTTAACTTACTGGGGGCAAATGCTCCCCGACCCCCCAAGAAGCTTGCGCCTTTGCCGCTCGCTTTCGTTTTTCTGAGCCTGCAATCAGCTTGATGTCTGTACCCGTCCGTGGAATCTAATTGTTAATATTTATTTGAAAAAAAAAAATGTTCTCACACCAATTAAGCTCCATAAAAACCGGTAACCACAGAGATCGATATCACTGCTTCCTTTGAAGCGTTTTCCTTTGTTCTAATGCTAAGTTATTTGTCACTAGCGATGGTAGATGTAAACTTGTCAGACCGTGTTGAGGTTGTTCCACCGTAATAAGAAAGATAGTGACTGGCGCATCTACCATCGTAGCACTTGAAAGCCCTAAAAATGCTCGTACCAAACGCACAGAAGACTTATAAAACCTTCAAACAAAGTATCCACAACGTTGCTTCTGTATAGGGATGAATATCGCAAAAGTATATGGTCCTTGGCTGTGTTTGGTTTCCAAGGTTCTGTTCATGGTTAAGCTTACAGCCGTCATTTTTTTTACTTCGATTGGATTAATTCCAGGGGATCCCTTAGGCATTATTATACATCTTTGTCTTTCGCTATATAAAAATACAAGATAGGCTGGGAAAACTGCACAGAAGGCGGTATCTAACCTTCAGGTCAGAGTGTGTCTATATGTACTCAATCTGCAGACATGTACTGTAAAGCCCTTTGAGGGCTCATCAGTGCAGCTCAGAGAAGGATTTTAAGACTGAACTTCTGTATACCAGAGAGCTCAAACTCAAAAGAGTGAGCTATGCGTAATGCAAATAGTATGACAGAAGTTTGGTACATTCCATAAATCAGAGTGCTCAACAAAGCATCCACCGAGGGCCGGTGGTGCCGGAAGTGGCAGCAATGGACAGCTGTTTCGCTCTTATTAGAGCTCGTCAGCACTGCATAGCCAAGCACTATGGAGACACGAAGTCTTTTCGTAGCGCCCTTTACTTCCAAGGCGGGCCTACTGGTGTAGGTCGCTTTAAACATATATACATAAAATTTTGTTTAAACAGGATTGCATCTTCAGTTAAAAAAAAGATAGTGCTGCTATCAATGGTGAACCTTGAACCTACCCAAAATACCATTGAATAAAGTATGCAACTGCTTTGTTCTTCATTAAATGCATGTTTCATTCTGATATTGATCCGTTTAATAGAAACAGACGAAAACTGTTAGTATAGAAGACTGAATTGTTTGGTGCAAAAGTATAGGACATTATCAGAGTATCAAACACTCTCTTATATGGTAAGTATAAGTGTCTAAGTTATTTTTCGATGACACACTTGTTGACATGTAGGCTCGAAACAGGAAACAAAGAAAACCTACAAAATGTTCAGTTGGATATGCAGATCTAATCTTCTTCAGTCGTTGACAGCGTCTTTGCATCATTTACCCTCATTATGGACTCAACCGTCTTAACGATGAGAGAACCACATTTGCAGTAGAAAAAAACTAGTTCAGAATTTTGCAACAACCAACAGCACTGTTCATAAGAAAAAGCAAAATACGTTAAATCTACTTATGTTCACTTCCCTTTTCTTTCAAACTAAGTGCTTTAATGAGAACCAAAACTTGTCAGAAAAAGAGTCGGAACTTAAAAAAACGTCAAAACATTTTCATCTTGCAAGTTTTCAGTCGGTCCAATGACCTTTCTTCTTTCTTTTTAACAAGTACGAACACCTGAATCGTAAATGACTTTATGTCGAACACAATTGTGTGTTTTTAACTTTCAAAATATTTTACCATTAGTACATTTAATGGTCATTTCATGCTTGAGCTATATCCAAATGCACTGGAATGACACAATTTAATGTCCGGGCTTTATGAGGGTCATTTGATGAAATGCAATAGGGATGGATACATTAGCTTTCGCGAACAGTTAATCAAATTTTCTACGCGTATTTGAAACATGTGGCGATTTCGAAGAACAAGTGGTACTTGTCAGTTTTCGTTATACACAAGTGGCATTGTTTTTTCTAATTCTTCTCGAACCTTACTGTTTCCTGGTGATAACACGACTGCTCAAAAATTTCCTTAGTTATACTAAGAAAAAAATCGTTAACGACTATGTTCTATAGGTCACATCTTTTTTCTAACTCACCAAAATAAATCCAAATACAGCTAACCAAAGTTGCAGCGAATCGATGTTAATACATTCATCCTAATGGCAAGAAGGAATTGGAAGGAAGACACCCAAGATTGAAAGGTCCAGGCGCGTACCGCTAGCGCAAAACCACTTTAAATGAGGAAGATGTTTACTAGAACAAAACGTGGAACTGCAAATGACGTACTAGTAAATCATCTTATCTAAATATTTGGAGATACTGCAGGGAATATTTAAGGCTGAAAATGAGAGAAATTTACTTAATCTGTCCAGCATTTTGTACGCTGAAAAAAGGGGTTACAAAATTTGATGATTTGCATCGTTTATAGTTTATCTTTATACTAAAAAAATGAATTGATGAAAGATTTAAATAATGCAACATCGGGACTCAAATTGACCAACCACTCGATTTCTTTGGCTTTAAATTGTTGCTTCTTGACCGAATACCAAAAGCTTTGGTACAACTGTTCTTTGTTTGTTGTCACATCTTTTGACACTAATTAGGTGATGTCACAGCTGATGACGTCATCACAATAATTCACGCAATTTGCGTTGGGACATCGAACTTTCACCTTTTCGCTAAAGAGTGACTAAATGCTGACAGTTTTACGATGTGATCTACCTATTTTGTAGTTTTCAATCGCTAAATGTTGTTTGCTCATCATTTTCAGTAGTATAATTTAAAACCTGAAAAAGTAAAAAAATTCAAGATGGCGGCCAAATTTTCGAGTTTCTCTCATCTCATCACGGTTGCCATGGAAACCAATTAGACACCATGTGACTACGCTTAATTAAAAGTACAAACGAAGCTGATCAATCGGATGACTTGTGACGAAAGCAGAGAGGGTGGGGGCGATTGGTTCCCCCTCCCCCCAGATGTCAATGTAACTTTTTTTTTTGTTCAGTACTTCTGGGGTTAATAGGGTTAGTAGTTTTTGGCATTTTTTCAATTTCTCTGTACCAAAAAATGAGGATGTTAAGATATCGTCACCTGAATTATAATCCTCGGTTTCCCTTCCAGATATGATTCAGTTTTTGCAGCTCAAGTAAAGGTCAAGTATCTTGTAAGAGTTTACCAGAAGTTTAGCATTCAAGTTAAAGCTCTTGTTTACTTCATGATTTCCAATAACGTTTTTGATTTCGTAGTTCTTAGCAGCGGCAGCAGTTTGTAATTCTCGACCAGACAGCTTGTTTTGTTTACCACTCAACAAAACTGATTTAGTTTGAAATAATCAGCCTTATATTGACAAAGTCAAAACGAGAAGTAAATTCTTGCGATATTCAAGTTTGTGCTTCTACCAAGTCTAATCCAAGTTTTGTTGAATTAGGTGAAACAAAATAAGGTCAAACAACATGATTCTTGTTGTTTTTGTAAGACCTGAATCTCCTAGGCCATTTTCCGGGTTAGGAATTGAATCATTTAATACTATTAGTTATAGTTACACACAGGGAAAACATCTCTTTAATTTGCTGGCTGACAAAGGTATCTTTTTTGTAGGAAAGGGGATTTCTAGAGGGCTTGGAGTAGCGAAGTGGATTAAAACTCCAATTCAACCGGTTTAAACTGTGCTGATGACACAATGAATAATTCCGACGTGTTCACCCGCAGATTCTTAGCCGCCTTGTATTTCACTTCCAGGTCAGTTTTCAATTTAAAGCAAGCTAAAACTATGTTGTATCATACATGCATGTATGGATATATGTACAGGTGATACTAAGAGCACTTTGGTCAGTGCATGTAAAGGAACAAACTTATCCTGTGAGAATAAATGTTTCTAATACTCTGATAGTGCGTTTTATTGATATAGATATATTAGCAGCAGCTAGATTTATTATTCTTGATGTTTCATTTGTACTGACCGCACGGTCATATGGTCATTCGTGACATTTTGTTTGAACTGTGGAATGAACATTGTTTTGAAACGGTGGACTTGAATCGCAACTTTTCTGAGTGATCTATCACCGTACTGAGTGACATTCAGTTTTACTTGGCAGTAGCGTAGAGTTGCAGTTGGCAAATAATACTTGGTTTCATTAAATGTGGATTAAATTTGCTGGAATACTTTTGATGAATAATTTAAGTAAACGTCGTAAAGCATTAAGTCACACTGGTATGTACCACCCACTCAGGCGTTTTGCATTGTATGCAGTTTGTTTATACCCGGAATTTCGTTCAGAAGCATCTGTTCTTTGAAGTATTTAAGATCAAAGTAAATATAAGTCATTGTGGGGCGAGCATTTCTCAAATAAGGCTAGAGAGTAGAGACGATAAAGGAGCTTCTGACAAAGGAACTTTGCTCTTTTCTTCATTCTCCGTTAGTATGTATGTATTTCTTGTAAAGTTTTAAATCTTCTCACACGTTGACCCTAGCTCAGATTTACCGAATTCTTAGCTAAAGACCAATCTACAACACAGACGTGCCGGATCAGATGTTTTTTATGTGTATACTAAGAGCAATATGTTTGAGAACACTAAAGACCAAAACTGATTAAATGAAGTAAGACTTAGTAATCGAACTCGGTCAAATTAATAGATTGATCTTACACAAAAAAGGCAGCGTATAACATCAAACACTACTGTTATCGTATGAATATATGTAAATTTAAGAATAAACCATTAAACGCTATTTTCTCCTCCTCCTCCTCCTCCTCCTCCTCCTTCTTCTTCTTCATCTTCTTCTTCTTCTTCTTCTTCTTCTTCTTCTTCTTCTTCTTCTTCTTCTTCTTCTTCTTCTTCTTCTTCTTCTTC